>RJJA01000412.1:27142-49669 GCA_003724045.1 Lepidurus arcticus | reverse complement strand
AGTGGTTTTAGCTCCGCCCCTTTGGTCCAAAATTCAAATTTCCCTATCCTTATAACACGGGGGGACAGTTGGCCGGAGAGGGCAATAGCCTCCACACAAAGCGTATTGATATTTGATGGATTTTTATCGTACACATTATTCTAAGAACGGGAAAATTTGTTTCAAGTTATTCTGAATAGCCGTTCCCGAGTTATTGACTTTCGAAGTTTTCGCATTTTTCCCGACGCGGAAAACGTGACGTAACTGTTGTGAGCAGCACTAGAGGTATGGCTTACGGGCGCTTTGTTATGCACTGGCGTTGTTAGACTTCCTCTGTGTTTTGTGAGTTTGAGTGGAAAAAATGGCAAGTAAGCTGCCATCAAAGACAAATAAACATTGCGGTAGTTATTGTGTTGCTTACGGTTGTAATAACAGTGGAAGATCTGGTACAGGGCTCTATAGTTTCCCAAAAAACGCCGAAAGAAGACCCTAGACGGCAATGGTTTTGCAAGTGCGAAGGACTAGGGCTGATTTTGTCACTTCTTTTTAAACAACTTTAAAGGGGGAGTAAGGTTTCAAAATGAAAAAAAATATTTTATAGAAGAGACCAACTTACATGTTCTGGCTGAAGAACTCCTATGTCAATTATGCATATTAACCGAGTAACTAATTATTTAGCGGTTTAAGCTCCGCCCCTTTACTCCAAAATTCAAATTTTCCTATCCTTATAACACAGGGGGACAGTTGGCCGGAGGTCTAGCGCCTTTACCTATGAGTGCATTCAAAATCGATCCCGAATCTCATAGGAACATCATCGTCGTCTTTATTTTGAATGCTTAAACAAGTCTGTAGGTGCTCTGGTTAATTTACACGCTCAATCTAAAAAAACGGACTTTTTCTTCGCGCCGCGACTTGCGGGCTCCGCTGAACGCCATGTAGGAAGCGTTACCGGCTTAGTCGGTACCGCCGCTTTCGGTCCCATTGCCAGGGGATGGGCTCGCGACTTCGAAGCCGACCCGAAACTTGCCCAAAGGCTCTCATGCGCGGGTCTCGGCCCGGCAGGACGGCAAGCGCGCGGTGGCGCGAAGAAAACGTCGTTTTTTGTGATTTAGCTTGTCAATTAACTAAAGCACCTAAAGATTTTTTTAAGCATTCAAAAGAAAGCTGCTCACGCCGTCCGTATGATAACCGGGATCGATTTTGAATGCGCGTTTAGGTAAAGGAGCTAGGCCTCCGGCCAACTGTCCCCAAATGTTATAAGCATAGGAAAATTTGAATTTTGGAGTAAAGGGCGGAGCTTAAACCGCTAAATAATTAATTACTCGGTTAATATGCATAATTGACATAGGGGTTCTTCAGCCAGAACATGTAACTTGGTCTCTTCTATAACATATATTTTTTTCATTTTGAAACCTTACTCTCCCTTTAATGTTCCCTTAAATGTTCCCATACCAAATGAAAGGACTAGAGCACGTCGAAACCACGTTGTACTTGTAACATTGGATACTAGCAGCGGCCACTAGATGGCCTCGATTGATCGGTAAATTTTCATTACAAAAAAGATACGATCCACACTCTTTATGACATACCGACGATCCGATCCGATCAAATGATCGGATCGTGATCATTTTGGGAAGATCCAAAGCACTGGCCAAAAGGCAGTTCCCAAAGGAAGACGCCTAGTGTAACCGTCCTCCTCTGTTTTTTGCTTGTTTGTAAACATATGACTGCTTTAGCTTCTAGTTCTACGTCTTTTTCCTTATTTTTGGCCTGGGGATGGGATAATATGCAAGTAGCAAAGCCACAATTTCATCACTGTCACTACTAGAATTAAGGAGGACATTTCCTCTAAAAGAAGAAAAATTAACTTTTTTCTGTAAGGTTCATATATGGCGCCAAACTTTACCGCACTTGAACTGTAGCACTGCCGAAAAAGTCAGAGCAGCAAAAGTTGCCCTTCGCCGAACTTTCCCAAAGGAATTTGCCCAGTATCACTGAACTTGCTCTCCATTCCCAAAGGAAAACGCAACATCCACTCAGTGGATGAAAGTTCAGCACTAGGGTTCCCAATGGAAAACGCCATAAGATCTCGGGTGCCGGATCTGGCCCGCGGGCCGCCAGTTGGACAGCCCTGAGATAAATCATTTGTTTTAATTTTTGTGTATGTATCGCCATCTAGAAGAGTTTTTAGCAGTAGAGTAGTTAAATCGCGTGATGGCGACAGCATGGAAAAGTTGTTTTCGACTGCTCCGACATGATCGGAAATGTCCACAGTTAACTTCCAGTTACTCTACATTAATTAAACGTAAAGGATGCCGTACGTTACAGAGCCCTACGTTAATTTCTAACAACAATGTAGCGTTTTATCGTGCAGCAGTTTTGCAAGAATTTGGCCAACCGCTTGTTGTGAAAGAACTGAGGACCCATGACAAACTAAAAGACGGAGAAGTAAATAAAAAAGGCATGTTATTTTGCTTTTGTTATTTAAAAAATAATTATTAGGTAAGAATCCGTGTCCATGCGTGCGGCGTTAATGCATCAGATATCCTGATGTGCCAGGGAGAGTATGGCGTACAGCCGAAGCTTCCTTTTGTGCCAGGCTTTGAAGTTTGTGGCGAAGTTTCCGAAGTTGGACCTGCAGTCGAGGATATTAAAGCCGGGGATTACGTAGTGGCGCTAAATAAGCAGACTTGGGGCGGTTTTGCAGAAGAGTGTATCTCTTTATCCAAAGTAAATATTTGCGTTGATTTTATTTTGCCATTAAAAACAAATATTTGGGTTCGCGTAGGATGTATGGGTGGTTCCCCAGTCACTTGACCCTGATGTAGGAGCCTCTTTGTTAGATTCCTATGCAACGGCTTTGTTGGGATTAGTCAGAAGAGCCAAATTGGATAAGAATGATTCCGTTGTGGTAACTGCAGCCGCGGGAGGCCTCGGTTTAGCTGCTGTGGACCTCGCCGCCAATGTTTACAAAGCCAAAGTATAAATCCTTCCCCCTTTTCGCATCCCACTCTAGATAATTATATGTTTTAAAGGTAATCGGCGTCTGTGGAACAGAAGACAAAGCCTCATTAGTCCGCGACAAAGGTGCGTTCGCTGCTCTCAAGTACACGAGCAAAGATCTGCAGAAAAAGGTCATGGAAGTGACCTCGAACAAAGGTGCCAAAGTTATCTTTGACGCAGTGGGTGGTGATATATTTCACGACGCCCTCAAATGGTCAGTATGAATCTTCTTTATTACGAGAAGAGTACGATCGTAAGCTCGTAACTCCTTAATATATGTGTCCATTTTTACCTATTAGCGTGGCGTTTGAAGGTAAAGTGATCGTGGCCGGTTTTGCGTCACGCCAGATCCCTCATGTGCTCACCAGTGAGCTACTTCCGAAGTCGTTTGCGCTAATCGGCGTTTCTCTCAGTCATTACCGTGACGCAGACTTTGAAGTCTATCGGTAAGCCAACACGTTCATTTTTTTCCCTCGGCTTAATTTTAACGGGAGAAAACTATCATGTCAGTGAGGCGGGTGATGACGTCATCGCCTTGTATGAAGACGGTCTCATCGCCCCCCAGGTTGCCGCCCGCTTTCGCTTAGACGATGTTAATGCGGCCATGGATTTCTTGGCACAACGCAAATCGACCGGCAAAGTCATTTTGACCCTGAGCTAGAGCTTCCGAAAAGGTTATACTGTACCATCATACATTTGTTTTTTTGTTAGGGAAAAAAGAGGGTTGAGTCGCTTATATGCTTGTCATACTATATCTACTGTGGGAAATAGTGGTAGGGGCGTTCCCTTCCCCTATCTTCATGTTTTGTTGAAATGCCTAAGTAATACCCTCTTTTAAGAGGTCAACCACTGAGCGAGAAATTTTTCTGTATATTTTGAGCTGTATTACGAGAAAATAAATGTCTATTAGCATACCTTTTGGCTTACTTTTGGCATTGGAAGAAATAACGAATTTCTTTAGCTAGCCTTCAATGTTGTCATTCTAATCTAATAGACACCAGGCCTCACGACAAGAAAATCCAATTAGGCAGGATTTTTTCCTGCCCGAAACCTTATCAAGGAACGAATTTTTTCTCCGAAGAATTTAACCCGATTGCTATGTCCTATTGAAATGTCCGATATTGACACAATCCTGGGTTGTTTTTTTGTCTCCCTTTGTTCACTTAGATAATCTTTTTTTTATATAGCAAAATGGCTTGTAAAGATGACTAATACGTCAATTTTGCTTGGTCTTATAGAATCGTAACCCTGAAACTTGGATCTCCTTCCGTTGTTACGGTTTACCGTCATTTCGTGGTCAGGGACTTTATGATTGTTTATTTCTTGTTTCTTCACGGCCCGGTTTCCCACCCCCCATAACCGTCATTAAGTTAGATTTATGACCAAAGAGCATGAATGCAAAGGTGATGTCCACACAGGTATTTCTTCAGATGTGTTTCGGTATAAGGGTCATAAAACAAAAGAGGGAATTGTAATCGCTATGTTGCAGGCGAAAAAGATTACGATTTTCCCATCAGAAACTGACACTTTTTTATGGAAAAATTTTCTTGACTTGATTTGTGACAAGGTTGTTGGGATGTTGTATTACAGAAGTTTATTGGTGTATTGGTGGGGTTGGTGATTCCGTTCTTTGACGTAAGTTGGTTGCCATGGGAAGGAAAAGACATGTTAGCGAGCGGAAGACGTTGGCGGACGTCAGTTACAGTATTGGACTTGTCGCAGAACGAGGTGCCTAAAGCTGTAGAGGCACCGTGCAAGGAAGTCGGAAGTTGTCCTGAAAATTTTTAGAGACTTTTCACGAAAACGAATATTGTACGTTCGAGTTGCATGTTTAATGCTTCTAAAGCAATTCTGGTATCAAGAAATTCCCTTGATAACGACTGTCATGTAAGTTAAATCTCATTTCTTGAAAAAAATAGTAAGAATCTTAAAATTCGCTTTGAATCTTTTTAATTGTCCAATTCAATTAACTGTACATGCTCAGTTGATTTCATTTTGCAAAATCGTGACCTTATGTTTAGAGGTTGGGTGTAAATGAATCTTTCGGTGGTTGATTCGCATGCACGAGGTTGTCTTGGCTCATTTGCTATTCTAGACAAGGCACGCGAGAACTTTGAAACTGAAATGTTTCCCCTAAGCGCTAGGAAGCGGAATTTTCTATTTAAAGATTCTTTCTATTGATTTTCATTGATGTGCCTTATCTTTTCCTTATTTAGGGGAAACGTTATCACACACGAGTAAAAAACCGTATCCGGTTCCTACATCTCCTGCTTCGCGTACTACATGTTGTAATGTTTACAAGTTATAAACCAAAGGAATTGGCGTGGGTGCAGTTGTTTGGCGTGTCGGGTGTACTTCGTTGGGGAAATAGTGTAACCAGAGTTTGATGAAGAGGGAGAGTGACAGGTATTGATTCCTCCAGGGAAATCCTTAGCAGTAAGATACTTGTCTTCTGCTTCTCTTCGCCTTCTTCTCCGGCAGAGTTTACGTAGCACAGGAGTTCACTTTGCAGTTATGCAGACGTTGCTTTGTCAAATGAGTTGATGATAATCCAGTAGTACTGAACTTGTTTATTCCAAGACCCTGACGGTGGCAAAAGGTAAACGTTGTTCGACACGTTACCTGAGCACGCGATTGCCAACTTTAACGTCCTTGATTAAAAGTTTGACCCACCGAACGAACGTGGAGCATATATATATATACATACCTAACAAAAGAAGCACTATTAATAGCGCAAAGGTTCTGCAGAAGGCTTTTCCTAGTTTCGTGTTTGCGTCCAAGTGCTGGACACCCCTCGCGTGGACGGCTTTGTCGTTAAAATTCCGGCGTGAGAAAGGTACCGGGCTTTTACAACCATGCTAGATCCGTCCAGTTCTTCTCATAACGACACCTTACACACAGGTATAGTATCTTCTCGTTTTTAGTAGCTTTTAATCACAATGCATTTATGCGTTCCTGTAGTTACAAGTTGGACAATCTTAATTTTCGCTCCTTTTTAATGACTCGAATTGTTTCCTTTTTTTGCATTATGGATGTAGGGAGCGGGGCTACAGGCAGCGCTAGACATCAAAGTAGTAATAATAAACCTTTGTACCCGGCGTGGACTACCCGAGTCGGCGCCATCAATTGTCCCACATGGCCTTCAACCGCATCATACAAGCTCGATGAGGTATAAGATGTTATATTTTGACTATATTGTCCTACTTTATTATGCATACAACTGTCAATTTATTTTTTCTTCTTTTGCCTTGGCGCTTGCTTATAGGACGAAGAGCGGAAATCTCGTTATGACCAATTAGTGTGGGCCTTGATGCATGATGAACGGTGGCACCGCGAAGTTACACTAGGCAAACGCATAGCTTTGTATAAATTCCGAGGAGACTTGGGAACCGGCAACTTTTCCAAAGTGAAGTTAGCCTTCCATCAACTAGCTCATGGTATTTTTATCCTTATTATCGTTTACGTTTCCCTTATTTCCCGGTAAGTTTCGAGCCGCATCTTGAAATGCTTTTGACTACACTAAGTTACCTGAAATATTACACCATATACGTTATATGTTACACCATATATATATGTTACACCAGTATAAGTACTAATAGCATACCTAAACAATTGTAGTACGTATTATACGAAAAAATTCAGTAAATCCGTAAAGTGGCTGATGACGCTAAACGCTAGGAATAGAAGCCACTGAGGAGCTATTTATAAGCTAGATCTAGCTTAACTAATACTATTTTTTTTCAGAGGGCTTAAAATGCACTTTGTCTACTAGAATTTCCGAACAAGACCTCCTTTTGTTTTACAGTGCTTCTAAAGTGTACGCTGTATATTTTGTAAGAATAGCCGTATACATTTGGCACGCTTTGTATGCCAAAACTTAAGCTTAATCGTACTTTAAAGCAGAATTTTTCGTACTTCAAAGTACAACTTTTACAGCTTAATAAACTTAAATTCCTTTGATTGTTTAGTTTGATGTGTTGGTTCCGTATTATGTGGTCTATAAGACTTACTGTGGTACTTTACATGATTAGAGCTATTTAATTTCCATTAAAAAAAATGTTTTGTTTCCTGCTGTGCTAGATTAGTTCCAAGGTCATAGACTCGGTCTCAGTAGAACGTTCAACAATGACTAATGATTGTAACATCAAGGAATGCGAGCGAATGAAGCCCATGCGCACTACTGTCATAGGCTAACTTGTAAACTACGAGTTGTCCTTTTTTAAGCTAATAGTTACCTAAAACCTTAATTTGATGAATTTTAGATTAGCAAGCTGAAGTAAACTATATGATTAATTTGATATGATTACTGCATCAAGTATCACACGCATGGATGAGATGCTCTTAAAGCTCTTACTTTCTTTTCATTAGAACGCGTGGCGGTGAAAATGATCGACAAGTGTGGGTTGGATCAACGATCTCAAATCATGTTAGCAAGGGAAATTGCCAGCATGGAATCACTTCGGCATCCTAATATTGTCCGGTAATTCCGTTTTTAGCATCACTTTGAATTGCAAAGTTGATGAGAAACGAGGGCGCCGGGATCGGAGGGTACTCAAATCTCGTTTTTCATGAACGATAGGTTATACGAAGTGGTGGAAACGCTGTCGCGTGTGCACTTGATTTTGGAATTGGCACCGGGAGGTGAATTATACGGGCGGATTACCTCAGTGGGGCGCTACAGCGAAGAAGAGGCCCGACCCTTATTTGCACAGCTCGTCTCAGCAGTGGATCACATGGTAAGTCTACATCTATTTTTTTCCAATAGAGATGGGTTTCATTTACTTTGCGTTTGCTGCACAGCACTCTGTAGGACTATTCCATCGCGACATCAAAGCGGAAAACGTCTTCTTGGCAGACCCGTTTCATGTCAAGTTGGGGGATTTGGGCTTTTCCACTCAAGTGGCCGAGAGTACGACGCAGTTGGCGACTTTTTGCGGTTCGCCTCCTTATGCTGCTCCCGAGTTATTTACAGAGGATTCCTACACCGGAGGACCAGTGGATATATGGGCCTTAGGCGTGCTGTTGTACTTTATGGTCACTGGCATAATGCCCTTTCAAGTAAAATAAGCAACTTGCTCAGATTGCTTTTTTTTCTTTATCCTTCGAATTTATTTTTGTATTTTTGCAGGCCCAGACGGTCGCTGGCTTGAAGCGAGTTATCGTAGAATGCTCTTTAACGTGGCCTGAGCACTTGACGGAGACTTGTCGAGACTTCCTCAAGAACTTGCTCCAGAAAACGCCTTCCAGTCGATTGGTTATTGCGAAAATTAAGAGTCACGCCTGGCTGGCGGGCTTAGAGATGCCCGACCCGTTACCTGAAGAGGCTTTTATTCCCTCCATAAAACGAGAAGTTAGTTCTAGATGAAATGAAAGAAACCCTTTAATGCTGCTTGTCGCCCCTTTGTTCTTTTTGGCAGGAGGGTGGTGAAGCAGAGGAAAGAGTTCGAGTGCGGCTAGAAGAATTGGGAATTAGCGAAGCATTGCTGCAGTCGCATATCGAGAAAGGAGTTCGTAGTGCTGTGATAGGGACATATCGAATTGTGATGCACCACGTGGATGAAGAGCGCAAACAAGCAATTCTACCTGGCTTCGTTCCTTCGAATTTGACCAAACTCAGTAGTAAACCTAATAATGGTTTAGTTTCAAACGGGAACAGAGATAATGGTGTCAATACCGGCACAGGCAAAGTGAAACTAAAGTACAAGCTAGCGCTGTTATCGAATGGCAACAGGAAACATGTAAAATCCAGAACTTGTGCTATATTGTAACCATTATTTGAGTGACAACAATTTTGAAAACTTGATCTCACGTTTTTAAGCCAATTGTGCTGTAATAAAACTTTTTTTGTACAATGCGTTTGTTGGGAAACTTATTGGAGCTGAAATTGACATGCAAAACAAGAAGCAAATTGAATTTAACGCGCGCGACAAGATTTAATTCGTCGTGTAGGAGCGCTGTAGTCAATTACTGTGTTCATTTCAGTGATAGTCATTTCGTGTATTCGTGATAGTCTTGGTTGCAGCTGTGATAGATAGCATTTAAGTAAGGTAATTTACCTAACTATAACCTTGCTAAGGATACATAAATCTAAAGCACACAATGTATAAAAGGCCTGCTACATTAAATGTGTTAAAATTGAAGTGCAGTACTTAAGTTGGAAAATGTTTCTAGCTTATAGTTTGAGCAGTCCTTAGTTTGGAATGAAGTAAGTTCTATAATGTATCCGCAATGTTAAGACAATAGGCAAAGGGTAATTTATAGAACTTACCAGTACAAGTACTATAATATAACAGTAATTGAAACACAAAATATTCTGGAAGTACGTACTCTACACACGTAATATTGCACGTATAAACACAAAATTTGCCGCTATATCGGACTTGATGCAGCAATAAACCCTTTTCTATGCGAATGAGTTTTTACTCGTATTTTATTATCACTGGCGATGAATCGCGTAGCGAATATGCTAGCGGAATATCTCGGAATACTGATGAGTGGCCCTATTTATATGAGTGTCGCCATAAATCAGAGATTTTAACACCAAAACTAGACCGCAAACATGGCCCCATACTTCAAGTGGTTAAAAAATCTCATGAGATATAACTTAAATCACGACGTTACATTATCTATTCATATAGTTTGTCTGAACTTGACGTCATAATCTAAAAACAAAAAAGCAAAAAGAAAATTGTACAAAAGCTAACAAAGAAGTATGAGAACATACAGTATTCCATCATTGAATGAAAAGCTTCTTTAGTGAAGTCGTATTTTTAGCGAAAATATCCATGCGCATAATTTCCATTGCATTCGCATAATGCCGTTCGTTATTGTATCATGCTTATAGTTTTGACAATTTTTCAAACCCTGCACAAGAATGTAACAAAAAATCTATAATAAACCTTTTAAAAATTCTTTTCAAGTCGTGTTGTATTCCATCACTATCCCCTTTGACTGTTTATTTTTCAATACAATTTGTCCCTAAAGTTCAACAGTATTCGATTATATTCTTTCGGATAGAAACGGGTCTCGAAAATACTCATTTGTAACAAGCAAAACTACAAGCTTTTTTCTACAGCATGTTATGAAGCATAACACATGTTCTGTTATGGGGAAAAAAATCCTCAGATATATGACGTGACATAGCTAATGGTCTACTTCTTTTTCGACAGTCGTACTAGTCATGATGGTACTCATCGGGGTTGTTCAAGTTCTGTCAAGAAGCCTCATTTACCCAACCGTCAAGCTTCACAGCCCGAAATACGACGAGCTAATTGCGTCTCCCAACAGCGCCTACGATTTTGCTAAGTAGTCTAAAATGAACTCTTTTCTTTTCCGACATTATTCTCATTCATTACTCTATTTCTCGACATTAACCCATTCATTTTAAGCTTACCAAGAAAGCTCTCTTTCTAGACCTAGTACAACTCGTGTCTCGTTGTTTTTCAACTACTTCCTAAAGTAGCGTTCACTTGCATCCGTTTGTATGCCTTTGGCTAAGATTCCTCGGTCGTTGAAATCGTCCTTTATTGTATTTTTCTTGCATTTTTTGTAGCAGCTTAACTTTAGGACTTTGGGGCTTGACAGAACAAGCAAACCTTTAATATGCATTCTGCTTTACACAAATGCAACGCCGAGAGTAAAAAAATTGGGCGCCGTTTCAGACCGAGAGTCTGGAAAATATTTTTTTGTAAGAGCTAAAAAATAAAATAAAATTCGCTTCAGGCTTCGTTTTCTCCCTTTTCTTTTTCATTTGCTACCCCATAAACTTGACGTGATTAAACTCCAACTCCAAGTCACTCCTTTTCTTGTTTCTTTACCCTCTCACGAAGTTTTCTTTTTCTTTTCTTCCCTATGCCTCTTATCCCGCGTGGATGGGAATGAGAACTGTATATATCTTGAGTAATCAATTTTTCACCGTTCGTTAAAGCGTTGTAACTCGCATTCTCTTTTGGCGCCCCAGCTTTTGGGCTTGAACACACAGTCTGGCTCCCCCAAAATCCAAAAGGTTTTGTGGCTTGTTGTTCCGTATGCCAAGTTAGGAGCGCCGAAAGTCCCCTGGGTCGTTTGTCTTTGTCCGGGGACTTTTTCCTTGAATGAAATTGGGCTGATGGGGCCCATCGATTGGAATAAGAGTCGAACGGACTTTTGGCTTTGCCCAGTTTCGGGCTTTTCATTTTCTTCATTTTCTTCTATTTTTGTCACTTTTATAAGAAAAAATTAAATACAAAATGGTATGAATCGTCGAATCCAAAGGAAAAGCCATATTTAATTTAAGCCCACTCAGCTTTTCGGTTTCTTGGTGTTTTGAATGGAGGGTTTTTCCAACCTTAAAAGGTGGAACGTAATTAAAAATCTTTGGGCGGTATACAATTTATGAAAAGCGAACAAGTTGCCAAGTTTTGCGGACTCGGAAGGAGTCCTTAGAGAGGTGCTAGTATCATTTGGGGCCAGATAAATTAATCCGAATATATGTTCTGTGTGGTTCTTTTGAAGCGAGTAATCCCCCCAAATAAAAAGTTGCACTTTTGCCTTTTTCATTCTCTTTTGAGCCCAAGAAAAAACTATCCCTTGGCAATGGATGGTCACAGGGAAAAGCTGGTGCAAAAAATAGAAGTAGGTGTGGCCAAACGATAAAGAATTGCTTGGAAAGCCGTTCTACACCATTTCATTTTTTTTTGCCTTTAACTCAGTTTATTTATTTTTATTTTTTGTTTTGTCGTTCTCTTCAAATTGCAGCTCGTTTCCGTACTGGGCAGCGCTCGAGTAGGCGTCACGTGTCTTTCAACTTGTTATACAGCTAAGGAGGCTAAGAAAGATGGATAACGGTTTAATTGAGTATTTTGACTTGCCTACTCCTCCCTTGGAGTCCCACTCTGCGTTATTTTAAGCTTTTTAGAGCATCCATTTACTACAAAGTATGGGGAAAAAAATTAAAAAGAAGCGAGAATTTATAGCGTGTTTTCTAGCAAGAGAAAAGCTTTTAAAAAAGCTCCCCAATTTGTGTGTCCTAACATATTTAGAATGATTATGTAGATGATTTAAAATATAAAAAATTACATTGTAGAAAACAAAACAAAAAATATTTTCATGTTATTTTAAATAATATTACTTCGAATAATTAATCCTTTAAAATAATTGGAAATTTAGAACAGAAATTTTGACGGCAATTAGCTATTATTTTTCTTTTTTTTAGTTTCTTACGCAAAACAATAACAAATATCAGTGCCATCTGTGAGTGTTCCGCATCAATAAGCTAAGGTATCAGGGAGCCTTAATGTTTACATTTCATTGTTACTATTAATTTGCTTTTTGTCTAGCATAGTTGAATATTTTACTGAATTAGAAATGTACGAACCATTTAAAACTAATCACAAAAAGCTTTTACATTCTTTATTTTTGCCCGTTTTTATTTCTGACTACTTTTCCGGTGTTGAGTCTTCGAGTGCACTTGATTGCAATGGTTTAAGAAGGGGGAAAGCTTGAAGCTATTTGAATTAAAGAAAAGTCAACTCGACCGCATTAGCTCGTTATGTGTGAAATCTTGTCATCTTTTTGTATTGCCCCCTTTCCGTTTCCGTCTTCGCTTTTCAAATGATTTTTGGAAGGAACTCCCAAATCCTAATCAGGCAGAATAATATTTCCGTTATTCAACTGGCTTTCAAAACCGAACGATATTTCAAAGCTTTTCCTGAATTCTACGCATAAAAACAGTTAAAGCGGGAGTCAAGTTGTGGAGGAAAGTGACTTCAGAATGAGAGGAAAAAAGCTTAGTGTCCTGCGTTGTGTTGTTGTAGACTTATAAGATAGACGACTGCTAAAACTTAACTAACTGTATTTCACTTGAAATTCACCGACAAGTTTGTTCGTGGATGTGTTACGTTTGTCCTCTTTAGTACAACTAACTCTTACTGTCGTTTCGAGTCCTTTTATATGCGTACCATCGTCATGTCAACGTATTGTCTGTATATATTAACTGTTGGAATGAGGAAGGGTTCATAGGAAATAGCAACAACAATAGAAGTGTCAAAGGAGGTCAAGGAATTTCAGGTAAGGTCAATGTCAAACATTCAGTCTTGAGTCAAAGTTCTCAACACAAGTGCAAAAAAATATAAAAAATATGTTATAGAGGAGATCAAATGAAATGTTCTGGCTGAAGAACCCCTATGTCAATTATGCATATTAACCGAGTAATTAATTATTTCGTGGTTTCAGCTCCGCCCCTTTCCTCCAAAAGTCAAATTTCCCTATCCTTATAACATGGGATTACAGGTGCCTGGAGAGCTAGCGCCTTTACCTATTCGCGCATTTAAAATCGGACTTTCGATTTATAGTTACGGCACCATTACCTTTCTTTTGAATGCTCAAGCTAATCTCTATATGCTTTGGATAATTTTCAAGCTCGATAAAAAAATTACTTTTTCTTCGCGCCATCGCACGATCGTCGTAGCTTGCCGTCCTGCCGGGCCGAGATCCGCGCCTGAGAGCCTTTGGGCAAGTTTCGGGTCGGCTTCGCCGTCGAGAGCCCATCCACTGGCAATGGGACCGGGCGTGGCGGCTCTGGCTTTGCGGGTAACGCTTGCTTCATGGCATACAGCGGAGCCCGCACGTCGCGGCGCGAAGAAAAAGTATTTTTTTTGTGATCGAGCTTGTAAATTATCCAAAGTACCTACAGACTAGCTTGAGCATTAAAACGAAAGATAATGGTGCCGTCCCTATAAATCGAATGTCCGATTTTGAATGCGCTAATAGGTAAAGGCCCTAGCTCTCCGGCCAACTGTCCTCCCATGTTATAAGGATAAGAAAATTTGAATTTTTGGAGGAAAGGGGAGCTAAAACCGCGAAATAATTAATTACTCGGTTAATATGCATAATTGACATAGGGGTTATTCAGCCAGAACACTTCTTTTGGTCTCCTCTATAACGTATTTTTGTTATTTTTTTTCACTTGACTCCCCTTGAGCCTTTCTCTTTTTAATCTCGTACTACTTTGGGAAAATTTTAAAAAATACTATCGTTTAACAAAATTTTATCAAAATTTTTCACACCGACCATATTTTACTTAAATGCATTTTTACTTACATTTTACCTACGTGTCTGAATAAAAGTGTAGTATTTTCATTATCTTTGAAAGTACTCTGAAGATGCAGTTTTGAATAATTACTCAAAGTACTATAGTTTAATGACGATTTTTTGCTACCGAAACGGAACGTTATTTTAGCAACCAACCAATAATTTAAAAGCTTAATTTATAATAATTAATAAGCTTGTTTTACGATGTTCCAAATAAATTGCGATACGAAGCTCGTAGTTTTTTCGCATCGAGTTGGATTTTAATTTTTTAGGGCTTATAGATTTCATGTCATGGGGTCCGGGCCAAAAGGTAAAATGCCTGATTTATTGACTTTTTTCTAACATGTTGGAAGAAGATTCAGAATTGACGGCTCGAACACGATTGGAGGCATTGGACCAGAAACAAGACAGTGTCCAGCTCAATCTTGGGGTTCTTTTCAGAGCTAGCCTAACCTCCCGCCGCCACAGCCTCCCGCCTAGCCTTCATCCTCGTGAATCCAAAGAATCGTCGTTTGAGAATCCTAGTTTTTCTTGTTTTCCGGAACTATGGGTTTTATGAGTTTTGTGTGACAAGGTGCGTCGTAAACGTCGATCGCCCTCAACGTCCATCCGTTCTCCATCCTTTATATAAATCCGGCTCCGGGAAAAACTTTTTGGTGGCAGCAAAAATTTAGCCAAGTACGTCCTGCTTGGGCTCGCCGCATTGGGAGCCAAAAAGAGGGAAGCTGTGAGTCTTACTTCTACTTCCCGAGTATTACTACCACTCTACGCTGATTACCACCGTCCTAGTATAAAAGCTGCTCTGCTTCTCTCTCTCGCTCTCGGGTCTCCGGGACCCAAAACGAAGCTTTCTTTGTACACCCCCCCCAAACCTCCCACAGAAAAGGAACGCAGAAAAGCTCATACGCTGTTCCGGCAAGATTGAAGCTCGTTTCGTTACATTTTTAGCTTTTATCTCCCGCCTTTCCACCCCCATCTCCCTCGTTTTCTTGGCTTGTGGGGGCTCTTTGTTGTTCGAAATACCTATCGTAGCGCAACAAGGATTTTCCACGAGGCAACATCTTTTTCTCGAACCTTCTCCTTTTCTTTTCTTTTCGCCTATTTTATTTTTAACGAAAAATAAAATAAACTCGTCTTCGGCAGTTTGTTTCGTCGCCAGGTAATCAGCGAGGATTTAGTACCAGCTATACCATACAACTTGACTAACTGCCAACTCTATATTTCAACCTCGTGGTCCGTGTCTCTTCGGAGCAAGGTGCGTTAAAGGTTTCCGTTAGTGTCCTGCAAGGCGGTATTTCGACCCCGCTCAAACGAAAACGAGAAATGTATACATTCAAAACATCAAGCTAGAACGCTTCTCAACGGCCAAGTTGTAGTTCTACTTGTCCGCGACCCTTCACACATGCATCTGCTGCCAACAAAAGGTAACGCCACCAAAACAAAACACGCAGATGAAATGAAATAAAAACCTTTACACAAACAGGAAAGGGTCCATGGACCGCAGCTGCACCGTGCAGTCAATTGTTTTCGGCCCTCTAGTGTGTATTCCACGGTCTAAATTCAACCATTGACTTTGCGGTACGATAGCCAATAGCTCAGTGAAGCAGAAATGCCTGCAGGCAACAGTACATGTAACCGTGGTTATACAATGCCAGCTTTGCTGTATTGAACCAAGAAAGTAACCTCGACAAAAACCCCTTTCTGCCGAGTAAAAAAGCGCCAACCCAAAAACGGAGGGGGGGGAGAAGGGGGTGGCCTGCCCCTGCGCTGTGCTGTGTGTGACATCCGTAGCGTCTTTGCTTTAGCACCTCCTTTGTTGCCGGCGCCGCGCCATGCGATTCTGACCCCGCCAGTTGCCCTCGACGCCCTCGACGCCAGAGTCGTGTGCCAACTACCAGGCCTTACAGACGCAAGGCTTTCTGGCCCTAGGGCATGTATTCCAGGTTATGTGTGTTTACCGTGCATTGTAAAATCACAAGTCAGAGTTTGTAAGGAAACACAGGAATTTATTCGTTTTTTGTATACGCAAGTCGCTTGTACGTGGTAAAAAGTATTTCACTTTGTATGTGTGTGACATGCTGAAGTGACGATTTCTTGCTGTGCGGGTGACGTGTTGCAAGATTGCACTCTCGTTTCTTTTCATCTTTTGGGGGGAAAGCGAGAGGGAGAGAGCTTTTGGTGTGACGTGGGAAGCTGATGCAGCAAGTGGAACAAAAGCGCGAGAGTTTCAGCGGCGAAAAAGAAGCTTTGCTGCTTCTCCTGAATGACGGATTGAAACTCGTGTTAAAGGGCTGCCTCTGAGCTTTAAGTGACAGCCGACATCCCGTCACTTTTAAGGAGGCAAAGTGTTAAGGAGAAAATAAAACCTTACCCCGTTACCAGGAAGTTATACTTGAACCATTGCTGATGGCTGCAGCATAATCTGAGGGTAAAAAAGACAAAAATCGCCTTTTTGTTCTTATTAAAGTCATTTTTTAGAGAATTTCTAGGATAATTTTCTGTTGAATAATATTTTGTTGAATTATATTCTTTTGTTGATTTTTTAAACCTATTTTCTGTTGAATATATTAAATATTATTTGTTGAAAGTCAAGTTGAGGGAGCAGAAAGGTTTAAAGAGCAATAGCTAGCGACCAAAATCGGAATTTTTATAATGTGATCGGGGCTTTTATTCTATATCGTTCTGTAAACGATTAACTTTCTTTCAACATTTTTTGAATAGCCATTCAGAAGTTATTGTCATGCGACTTATTGGCCGTGACGTCACAGAGGTGCTGTATTGCGCTCGTTACCATTTACTTCCGTGCTTAAAATAGTTAACAGAATTGTAGGGTCTGATACGTTTGCGACGTCACACATTTCTTTCCGTAATAGATTATTATTTGGAGCATAGATGGAAAGAAACATCAATAGTAACAAGATTTGTTTATCTATTTTTAAAAGTAAATTACTTTTTGCACTGCTCTGGAGAGGAGTATTTAAGAAGCGTTACCCTTTCAGAAGGGCCGTTGGGCCTGACAGTAAACGTGGTTTGTCGCTCATCAAGCTTGTCAGTTTTGGGGTTCATCAGCAATCAAGTCTTTGATCTTTTGCATACCTCCCTTACCCCCTTTACTCCCTTCTGATCCTCCTAGAAACGCTCGACAATTATTCAAACTCGTGCTGTTACCCAGCGTCCTCGTTTGGGGCTTGTTTTAAGTACCATGTTCCCTTCATTACGCAAATTTCTCTCTAGAGAGACACAAGTCTTGTGTTACCGTTGATGAGCGAATGCCATATTTTACTTTTGGGAGCCCCCGAAAGTTTTGGGAGGGGTGGGAAAAGGGACTAAATTCAAGAGAGGAGAGAGAGACCGAGAGAAGAAAAGGAAACGAATCTTGGTTGGATGGAGTTGGCCAAGAGGAAGAGTATACAAACGACTTACGCTGTATAACCCTCGTCTCCCACAGAAGCAGTCCAGAATGGCCTGACGTGTGTACGGTGTCACTATTCATCAAGAAAAGCAAAGTTTTTGTTCCGGAAAGAGAGGGGCCTCCGTGGTTTTAATGTTTTGCGTGAGTTCGTAATGGCTTACACGAACTGACTTTGGCTTGATTCAATTAAGACATCTGCCTACCACGTTTCGTATATACGCGGGGTTCACAAACTTGTAAGGCTAACCAAGACACCAAACGAAAAATTAATTACTTAAGGTAATTTACTTGCTCTATACTTATATGTTCACTGCAGACTTAATTGTATAAAACGGACAATGCGCTGACAAACGTTCATTAATTAAACTTGGTTAGTCCCTTTTTAGTCTCCAGGTCCACATACCCCCCCCCCCCCCCCTCAAAGGAAAGACGTTGGAAACAAGGCACGGCTACGTTATTTAGCTGATTTCATAGTGCAAATACGTTTTTGGGCACCCGTTAGCTCTATATTATTATACCAGTAAAATATTTGTAACGCTGTACTAAAAACTGTCCCTTTAATAATATATAGGTTAAAGTGACAATATTCACTAAATTTGCGAAAGAAGTGATTCATTTTTTAGGTTTGTAAGGTATTTTAAGTAAAGTAAAGGTAATGTAACGTCAAGTTAAGAAGGTAAACTGCATTACAATTGGGAAATTGTAATAACCTGTCTATTGATTATAAAATCGCAAGACTCGCTACAGTACCAACCGTATACAACCGTAGTGCTAACCATTGATTGTAATACATGCGAAATGTATGAGACTATACTCAGGATACATAATTTATTGCACTGTATTTTTAATCTTTCCTTTATTTAAGGATGTACTGTGTTGACCCCTTAATCGTAAAGGTGTTTAAAAACACTCAGTAAACTTATTACTTAAGGTTCCACTATACCTTAGTTCGTTATAAGGGATTCGCATGGATGATTTCGAAACAACTTTCCGTTCAAACTAGCATATTCAATGAAAAGATTATTTTACAGTAAACTTGAGCATACTAACAGGTAGCCCATAACCAATCCACCTTCTTTTCCAATGGCTAGTCAATTGGTAACATGCAAATGAAATTTGCAACTATGAGAAATACGTTGCCTAAGTCCTTTGGTTGTGCACTAGCTGACAAACAAAAACTTTTGTTCTAAATTGCTTTCAAATCTGACGTGACAAACATTTTTCGAGAAATCTTGTTCCGAATGTTCGACGACTTGATTTGGGACATTGTACTGCTAGCACTGTGATGGCAAGTTGTACTTTTCTGAAGCAAAACAAGCCGGCAATTAGCTATATGTTCCTCTTTACTTTCTTACGCAAGGCTTTGCAAAACACTAACAAACATTAGTGCCATCCGTGACTGTTTCGCATCAATAAGCTAAGGTATATGGGAGCCTTAATCGGCAGAACGCATGTGTTGTTTGAAGTTTCGACCAGCTTTGTATTAACAACAGTGCAGCAACGTATTCATCAATGTTAGTATCGAATATTAATTTTAAGTATTTTTTTAAGGGGGTCATCATTACAGATTTAAGACCATAAACTAATCAAGGTACACGACAGCAATATTATTAATTAACGAAAAATACCCTAATCTAATTTCACCACCTGTAACGGATCCAATTATAGATTTTGTTGAGATTTTGGCCGTAAAATAAGCAGGTTAGTATCCTAAGGTGTTAGCTACCCCTTAATTTCTTCTACAGCTACGGACAATATCTTCAGCTTCACAGCGCGGACTTCATAGCCGTAAAACCAACAAGAAATTGCCCAGCGCTATATAATTAACCTAGCTTAATTCGACCGTCTTTCTGTTCACGCAGCGATTTTGAAAGTAAAATAAGACTAAAAGAGCTGTATCAATTTAATTGCTTTAATTTAGACTAAGTAAAACGTCTTTGAAAGGAGTATAACAGCGAAAGCAAAGGAATGTGTACATGTTTTCTATTAGTCCGATTTGCATGGCTTAGCAATCACGTAGTACCCGCGTCGCCATAGCAACAAGGAAAGATAGTACAGTTATACACTATTTGCTTGGTGAAAGGGTTCCTCTCTCCGAAACTCTGAGCTCTGCTGAGACAAACGTGTAACGAAGCTTGCATAATCAGGGATAACTGCCTTGACGCGATCAAAGTCCCACATTTCTGTACAGGCTTTAGAAAACTGCAACCTTTAAATCAAAAACACTATAATCAGAAGTTGCATATCACGTACTTGAATGCATTTTCATAACCCTAATTGAATATCAATGCCTTGTCACAATGAAAGTTTGCGAATCAGGGAAATTTCTTCCTAAGCAGAAATTCTTGTTCGAGCTCGAAACACTTGCTGAGAGTACAAGTTGGAATCTACGCGTGTAGGCTACTCCGGGCAAGGCGCCAAGATGTCCCCAGGAAAGACAGTTGTTTCTGGAAATGTCTTGATGCTGAGTAGTGATGTTCCCTCTAGTATATGCGTCGCTGTCAACTTCGCCACGCGGCTTTCTGTTCCCACTTTACAAAACGCAGAAATTCAGACTCGGAAACCAACAAGGACGTTGATGACGACCCAGTGGACTCCATTTATTTCCCTCCCCTGTTTCACCATCCTCTTTCCGGCAGTGGGCACCTAGTTACATCCTTCCCTTTGGCTGACCCCTCAACCCTCTCAAGTCTGATACAACTTCATAGATATAACTTCGGAACCCCCCTCCCCAAGCTAGTCCGAAATTCCGCGGTAGGAGCGGGGTGAAAGAAAGGAATTCATCTTTCCCCATTTATCTTTCGCAGCAGACTAGGAGTGAACGAGGAACCATTTCTTCTCGTCGCAGAAATATAGTTCTAGAACTTGTTACACTTCTGCCTGGGAATTTCTGGCCGAGTTTCAGGATGATCGCTCGACTGGAAGGGAGTAAGGGAAGTCATCCGCGATTCTGCCGACGTGGCTGCCTATGCTCTTTTCAGTAATGTAATCTGGGGAGGAGAGGGGGCGAAAACTAGTATAACCCCTGTTACTGAGTCACAGTTTCAAGGCAAGTAATAGGTACCGTTTTTCCGAAGCTTTTCCAGCTTGTCAGTCAGGTCAAGTCAGTGAAGTTCAGGGGCGTTGTCGGTGTTCCCCCCGCGGCGTTTCCTCTTCCGGACCACCGCACCCTTTTAACCCTCCTCGCCAACGTGATCCAAAAGGTTAAACCACCCCACCTCGCTTAGCACACAAATCCAAAGGACCTCACTGGAAAGTACGTGACGTGGACGATTCCTCAAACGAACGCTAGGGTCCATGTAAAAGGAGGCTAATTGTTGACCAGGAAGGGTTTGCTGCCAGGATGGGAGGGGAGTATGTGAAGGGCTATGTTAGTGTCAGTGGTATGGGGTTGAAGAGTACGTTTTATACGTTTCGTTAAGTTCTGGCGGAGATAAGACGGACGACAAATAGGACGATCCATCTCTGCGTGACGGAGTTCAACCCAAATACTCGGCAGAAAAACATGTCCTTCTTTCTGTGCCCCCACAGGGGCGGAGTTTAAAAGAAAAGGAGGAGAAATGGGTTCGAATTACTGGCAGTGTGCTGACGGGGTTGGTAACAAATGCGTCAACATTACCATCTTTTACTCTTGGTTACTGGGCAGGAATGTTCGGTTAAAGTGGGGGTATGGATTCCGGATTCTTTTCAAACACCCGAAAGGGAAAACAACGCGGAGTGTTGGCCAGACTGTGGTGTAACTACAGTAGCCAAAAGAAAACCGGTGGTCGCGTGGATGGCATTGATCGCGTCGTGTCAGAAAATCGCTTTCTGAGGCCCCCCTTCGAATCTAATATGTCTGTCTTGAACGGGAACGGTGAACGCGAAATTGCCCATTTTAAGACATTTTTTTTGTTCTTTCTTAGACTATTTCTTGTTGTTGTTCAGCGTCGTTATTGGCTTTCTCCTCCAATTTGCTTACCTGAGAACGGCAACGTGAAACCCGTTGTGCACTTCTCGCGCAATAGTTTTTGTACTTTTTATGGACGTCGGGTCTTGCGTTGAGTTCGTATGGGCACACCCCGCATCGTAGAATTCTTCAAATGTTTTCCAAATCGGATATGCTGACGTCAAAGTGCACTCCCAAAATGTATATGATCTTTTCCGTTAGTATAAATCCTAACCAATTTGCTTTCTTCCTTTTTTCCTTTTGTTAATACCTTGCGTTGGGTTTTCCATTTTTCCATTCGTTACTAGGCCACACCTCTTCGTAGGATATTTTTTTAAGCTATCAATTTGGATTTGCTGACGTCAGAATCCATTCCAGAGACTAGACTAACCAGGTTTCCACTCTGGACATTTCTTCTTCCTATTACTACTATTATATTTTTCGCTTTAAAAAAGCTCTTTCTGTTAGTCTTTCATTTGAATCCTTTTAGCTCATCTCGTATATTATCAAAAATTCCTATAGCTTAGATAAACTTCAAACCGGGCTAAATCCTTACAGTGAATGTCCTGGACAGTGCTTCTGATTATAAAGAGCGTGTTTGACATAGGTGTAAACGTCTGAACAGCTTTGATTATCCAGACAGGCAGTCAAGACTATTTTCGTCGAGAGGATGACTTGAACGGGGATCCTTAAAGGGGGAGTAAGGTTTCAAAATGAAAAAATATATGTTGTAGAAGAGACCAAACTACATGTTATGGCTGAAGAACCCCTACGTAAATTATGCATATTAACCGAGTAATTAATTATTTAGCGGTTTAAGCTCCGCCCCTTTCCCCCACTTTTCAAATTTTCCTATCCTTATAACACCGAAGGACAGTTGGCCGGAGGCCTAGCGACTTTGCCTATGAGCGCATTCAAAATCGATCCAAGATCTCATCGGGAACGTACCATAACCTTTCTTTTGAATGCTCTAACAAGTCTGTAGGTGCTTTGGTTAATTTACAAGCTCAATCATAAAAAAGGGACTTTTTCTTCGCGCCGTGACTTGCGGGCTCTGCTGAACGCCATGTAGGAAGCGTTACCCGCATAGTGGGAACCGCCACGTTCGGTCCCATTGCCAGGGGATGGGCTCTCG
>RJJA01000412.1:9228-27092 GCA_003724045.1 Lepidurus arcticus | reverse complement strand
TGAACGCCATGTAGGAAGCGTTACCCGCATAGTGGGAACCGCCACGTTCGGTCCCATTGCCAGGGGATGGGCTCTCGACAGCGAAGCCGACCCGAAACTTGCCGAAGGCTCTCTGGCGCGGGTCTTGGCCCAGCCGGACGGCAAGCTGCGGAGATCGGGCGATGGCGCGAAGAAAAAGTCATTTTTTTGTGATTGAGTTTGTAAGTTAACCAAAGCAATGTGAGACTTTAATGTATAACCTTCAAATTTTTGGATGATTAAATTTCGAATTTACCTCTGAATGGATGCCATTATATTAGGACCATTTCCGTCAGTCACTGTTTCATCTCATTACCATGGGCCGCAAATGTATTTCCTTTTGTAACGAAATCAAGCGAAAGTCTAAATTTCATATGATTTGCTGGCCGCATCAGGTGCGAAAAAATATTTATAGCTTAGGGCGTGAACGGAAATTCCTTACCATGTGCCTGTCTAAATTATATATACAGTACATGAATTTCCATCCTGTGCTGGGAAGTAACCTTTGGAAGGGTGTTCAAGTTGAAAGGATATTGTGACGCCAAGCCTATAAGCAGCTATTTTATATTCTCTTTATTTTCTGTATTCTGTTACACGTTCGTAATTCCTGTTCACATGCTGTGCAGTCATGCTTCGAGTACACTGTACTTTGGCGCTTTTTGACATCGTGTCCGAGTAAAATCAACCGTGACTTATCAGTGCCGGGATCTGAATGTATAGTGTCCCGATTGGTTTTTTACTAAAAGCGAGAACCCCCCTGCCCCCTCTTTCTCCTTTGCGTTTCCGCTAGTCCGAGATGGAAATCACGCTAATGGATTCCAGGTGCATCAATAACACAGCCAGTCTTTTTTTTTATTATTTATTGAGAAGGTCCCTTCCCTTATTTACCCCCCAACCCCAGCGCCCGTTTCCATTTCTTTCTGAGTTCTTTCTAGTTAATTTTCTGGTCGGATTGGGGTAAAAAGGAAAGCGTGCTGGGTGACTAGCAAAGGTTTTCAATCATCATCTGCAGTAGTAGTTTTGCCCTGACCTTATTATCGATCCATACATCCATGGCTCCCCTGCATACAAAGCAGTCATCCTTATGTTTATTTTATTTTCACTTTTTAATACTTCTTCTTACGTTACAATAGGATTACCAAAGCTAGGTGTATCAGGTCGATCCACCCCCTTCTGTACCAAAGCCCCCCCACACACAATGTACGGGTAAAAGAAGAAGGGGTCATGAGTTTTCTCTCTCTTTCACATTGAGAAAAACATGAGTTGACACCCGGTGGCGATGGCGATAATGGTTCTTGGAGCCGTGAAAGCAAAGGGCATAACCTATGGATTGGCAATCCTATATCGCGTATCGCCCACCCCAACGAACCTTTTATGACTCTCTTTTATTCCTTTTTATTTCTGCGTAGAAGAACCCCACACCAGTCACACTAGACGGTTTACCCTTATGGCCTTGTTCTATTGTCCCCTATAGGTATTGTCCACCTCGTGTATTGAGTAGTAATACCATCTCTTTTTTGTGTGTACCCCGTGATGATGATGATAGGACATAGCACGTGCAAAAGACAAAAAGAGAAATCGGAAAAGGAGGAGATGGAAAAGAACCCTAATGACAATATATACTGATTCTTTTGTGTGTGTTTTTTTTTGGATTGCCAGATTGCTAATAGTACCTGCCCATGGTGACGTCCAGTACGTGGTGTGAGCCTTGTTGTTGGTGCAGCGGACTTGGTCTCCATGATTGGTCTGCATGCATTTGGCCCTTTTCTTCCGGTCGTCATCGGCATTTTGGCCATGCTTCTCGGTAATTATGATTTACTTTAGTCAATTTTCTTTTAAAGAAATAGGAAAGCTATTTTTGGTAGCTTTTTACGACCCTTTGAAACATTATTTATATACTTAATGTACCCGAGCTTTGAAATTGTGATTTTAATCTTGAAAACTTTATGTGTAAACATTAGTTCGATCTTTAAAATGCGTTCCCACAGAGAAGAGACTTCCGAGACTCATATTCTTAGCGCTTCATATTTATTTGACTCATTTTCTTGGCTTTTTACCAACGTAGTTCGTTTCTGTAAAGAAAATCAGTAACAAATACTATTAGTAAGAGGAATACAATTCATTTACATATTTACACATACAATTGTTTAAGTATGTTTCCAAATACAATTGAGTCTTATTTATGCAATTTTAGTATTTGCAATTTGAAAATGTATACAATATTCAAATTTCAGTTGTATTTTTATTACTAGTAGTAATAGTAGTAGTACATTAGTTACTATTATTGTTATTAATATATTACAAGAGAGGTATATTTGAACCTCATTTATAAAGTTGAATTATTTTTGTACAAATTGTGTCATATCCAATCATTCATATTGTTTTTATATTTGTTACATCTTGTGCAAGGCTATTTTAAATTTAGCGTAGGTTTTAATTGTGTATTACCGCCTGCAGCGGTACTTTTGTCTTACAATGCTGTAATCATCAATAAGCTTTTTGTAGGAGTTTTACAATGATATCTAGGCTACGAGGAGGCAATTGGATTCATTTCATTGGAATGAGCGAGCACCTTGATTGCAAATTTCCATGTTACAATAGACCGGAATATAAAAACGTAATTAGCGTAGGTTTTCGCCCCGAGAATTCTAATTATATAGCGAAAAGATTTGTGTAAATTCTCGCGGTTTTTGCTTTTGGCTGTGTGGGGGCTATGAAAAAGGCCAGGTGCAGGCAATGGAAGTAAGCTTGTACAATTGGGAAGCTGCGAGTTACGATAATGGCTCTCGTGGAAAAACTTTTCTTCCACTCGTACTTTCTTCTGTTACGACGTCATCCCTTTTCCGTTACGAAGTTGGTGACTTGGGAGAAGTTTTTGTTGCTTGCTTCTGTTACTTTTTCCATGAATTTTCATTAACCCCCATCATCTCGTCCCCCGTTCTTTTTACTCTTCTGCGTGTGCTCCTTGGTCTTTCCGTACTCGAGCAGAGCACTTTTTTAGGGAAAGTAATAGTAAATCAATATTTTCGCTTTGCTTTTTTCTGTTTGTTTAGAGCTTGAACCAAAAATTTCCCTGGCAAACATTATGAGGCAATGATCTTAGAGTTTCCAGGCAGGAGATGAGTTTGAGAATTTTACACTTGGCTGAAGTAGTTAAAGACTATAAGTAAGATTTGCATTAGACGCGGTGGGGTAAGGACGGGGGTGGGTAGAGAGAGAGTCCATTTAAGGCAAACCCTCGGAAATCCTTAAAGTAAGACGGAAGGAACGGCGACGACGAGGAGTGTGCGAGTCCTATACAGGAAGAGAGAAGAGGAGTCTCTTCTTCCTTATCATAAAACTCCCATTCGCCACTATCTCTTAATCCTCCTCCGCCAGAGTTTGCAACCGCATCATCCCCCGCCTGTCTTTCTCGTTTGGCTACTGGAGAAGGAGCTTGGGTAGCTGCCCACACTCTTCACGGACTTTTTTCCTTCTTCTCGGCAATGGAGTTTGAGGGTTACGTGGCTTCCCCAGAGAGAAAGCGAATCCGCATACTCGCGGTCTTAACTTAATAGATCTCCGCGTACTGTACTGGCTATAGTTACTTGCCACCATCCTGTCTTCTCTGCAGCCCCACCGGGGACTTAAGAACTGCCATAAACTGCTCTATCAGATTCGCTTTTAGTTGGGTTTATCGCACAATGGCGAGTTCAACGATATGTTGCACGCGGAAGGATTTTTCACCCTTGTGGATACATTCTTACCGCGTATGTTTTCCCGGATAGAATGTCTCCTTGCCCCGCAGTACACTAGCATCAGTTGCATCCTACAGGAGATAGTCAAAAGCGATATTAAAAAAATTCACAATAAGGTATTTGCTCTTACAATATTTCCGTAGTACTCTCACAGGCAACCTTGTGCGGATATAGAGAATATCGATTATTTTGGTAATACATCGATCAATACGAATTATGGAGCCTTTCATTTTCTTGCAATTTCATGAGAGTTTGCTGCCTCATAACAGAACCATCTCAGTTTAGATGGGAGATTGGGTTTTAACCATTTGGAGCTCGAGTATTTGCACCCTGCGACGTCGTCTTGTGTATACGCTTGCTATAACCGTCCAGGCGGAATGAAGTGTATCAGTCAGGTGTAGAAATGTGATACCCACTTTCTGGACGCTCACTGCCCATACCGTTACTGTCTACCACTGTCTGTCTGTATTTATTATCCAAATATTCCCGAACAAACGTTAGCTTCGATTCTTGTCCCGCGTTATTACAATTACAATTATTAAAATTTTTCGGTGATTATTTAACTAAGTATCGATATGTAGTTTTGCAATCGATTGCACTTTATGTAATGCATTTATGACAACACTTTGAAATTGCAACATAGGTTTACGCTCATTGCTTTGTTGATTATATAACTACGTATCGATATTATAGTTTTGTAATCGATTGCAGTCTGTTTTATGCGTTTTATGACAACACTTTTGTATTTTTCTATTTTTGTCTAATTTTTTCTTGTTTATTTTTTAATTCTACTTTCTACATGCACTGTTCACTCTTAGTTGAAGTCTCAGATTGTGTTGTGGGACTTTTTTGCTTCCTCTGACGTCAACTTAGGTTTCATAATCTAGAAAGCATCGATACAGCCCCTTAATTACCTAGGAAGTATCGAACGTTGCCTAATCGATAGTTCAGTAATCATCAAGAACCTCCCCTGAGTAAAAGTCGCATTTACCGTGTGTTATTTATTCAGTCTGACGTGAATTTTCATCTTACTTTCCACGGTTTTGTCACAGGTTGGAATCCAGGTGTAGACGCTGCGTGCGTGTTCCCAACACGTTGGGAAGGATCGTGGTTCCAATCCGGAGTTCTGCAGCCTATTCTGATCCAAGCAGACACCATCAGCACCAAAGGCCGGTGCGTGGAAGCAGACGGTGATAAAACTATCGTCCATGACCTGTAAGCCCTCCATCTATATTTCTCTCTTAATACCGTAGGAAAATAATATTTTGTATCTTTTTCGTTTTCTTTTACTTTTCTTCCTAAAGAAAAAGATTGTTGTATGGCTTTTTTTTTCTTTCTAGTGGCAATAGCTCCGAGCTTTCAGTCGTTTCTCTTGCGTTTGTTGACGGGTGAAAGAGGACGAGAAATTAATTTAGGCCTTTTGGCCCGGATCCGGACGAACGTTTTGCATGGCAGAAAAGTTAGACTTGCCTCTCGCTCTCTCTCCCTTTATAGTCTCTCTCTTCTCTGTCTCACTCTCTCTCTGTGCCCCTTTTGCTTGCTGGCTCAGAGCTGTTTTATTGATTGGAAGGGCAGAACGCACGAGCGACAAGCAAAACAAGTGAACCGAGACCTAAAGGAAAAGGCCTATATCTTATGTTATGCCCATCTTCTTTATGCTTTTAGTTTTGAAAAAAGGAAAAAGAGATGAACGCATGCGGAAGCCGTATCATTTTTATGAAAAATTGGACGGGAAAAGAAAAGAAAACAAACTTTGCATCGCTTTTGCGTAGACTTGTTATTCTAACAGCTGGTGATCTATTTTTTGTGCTGTTCTAGGCGTGATAACTGCTTTCGATGCGTTGTCATTCATGAGAAACATCCCAACGTACTCCAGTATAAAGAAAGTAAGTATATTCCTTCTATTTTCGCGCATACCGGGGTTCTTAGACGATTTATAGCTTCCCAAGTATGGTTCGTGTGACTGCACTGATCGGCAAATACTTGCTGAAGAAGACTTTCTCAACATGCGTGGTGAATCTTTTAGCATCTGGCAACGTATTGGGCATAAAAATTAAGAAAAGATAAACAAAAGTCGGTTATCTGTCTCTCAAGACTTCCTATAAGTACATCCATCGCTTGCCCTTAAATTATGCACAGCGGACATGAATGTTTATGTCCAAAACTCAGTTAGTATAAGCCATACTTCTGAAATTCTGAATGACTTTCTGCTCCTGAATTTGACGTATTTTAGAAATCTTTTCTGTCTTTTCAGAGTATTCGACTTGTTCTAGCTTTTGAACAAGACTTCTTACACTGCAGAAAATGTCTTCTTATTTTTACAATTAAATTTTAAGTACATTTACGCTTGTTTTTAGCCAATTATATATGTAAAATTACAGTTACAAATATGTAATATTACGACGTAAGAACAGAACTTAGAGGCACTTTCTAGTACATTATTACATAAAGTAAACTTTCTTTACTTTGCATTGTATACATTTTTATAATTGCAATAGAAGTCCTCTAAATATTTGTAAAATTACAGTAGCAATTTTGGAAATATTTGTAAACCTAAAATTGACATATTGTTAATAGTTGTAAAACTACAGTAGACATTTTGGAAATATTTGTAAAATTAAAATGGACATATTGTAAATATTTGTTAAATTACAAGCATTCTGTACAGTGTAGCAATACTTGATGCTTAGTATTTTTTTAGTTTATTTTTTTATTGGAGATTTTAGCGTGAGCAGAGCTCGTTGCCTCCCTCGTCTGGTAACCGTGCTGTATTATTGCTGTATTGATGCGTAGTCATGCCCGTACCCAGGGGGGATTCGGGGGGTTAACCCCCCCCCCCCCCCCCGAAATGTTTTTCTCCATAACGATATCACATACTACCCCCCCCCCCCCGAACCAAAATCCTGGGTACGAGCCTGTGCGTAGTATTATTTCACTGCAAAGCGCCCCTGCAGTAATTTTCGAACGTTTTTGCGGTTTAGCTTCAAGTCCGTTGCCAAAATCGAACCTTTAGGGCGCCTTAGACTCGCTGCACGTTCTTGCAGCACAGCTTTCGGCTGCCCAGTCCATGCGGAAGAAAACAAGACAAAGCTGTCGCTGCTTGTCAGTCATTGGTGTGTTTAGGATTAAGTCCCAACGTCGTTTGTGAATTCGTTCGTTTGTCACTAGAAAAACCCTTGGCGCCTGTCCTAACGCGTGCCAGGGTTAGGTTCAGACCATGAAAAAGAAGTCAAAACAACATTGTTCGTGTCGCTTTTTAGACCACCAGTTACTCGAGAAAAGTTTGCATTTCTATCCACATTTTCTTTTGCGTATTTACCTGTGCTGAACTGGATGACTCTTCCATGTTTGGTACAGACTGACGTCACATTCCAATTCTACCTAGCGCTTGGATTCTGAAATCTTCCGTTTTTTCCGTCTCTAATTTTATCTCCTTGTGGAAATTCCGAGTCTGACACTTGCATAAGCAAGCCACCCACCCAGAAGATATGCAAATGAAACAATTTGTAACCGTATTTAATCATAATAAGTCGCCAGCAGCCCGTGCTGGTAAAGCGGGGGATTTAGCGAGTACAAGGAAAAGGGTTCGACGTTTGATGCAAAGTGGAGAGCATGTTCAGTAATGCTTTTTAGCTTTTCGTGGCGGCGGGGAGGGTGGTGCGTGACTTCTTGACTAGCAAGCGACCATATACAGCGGTCACAACTCCACAATTAAGGACACGTGGCCCGCAGTGGTACTTATTTCCAGCTCCCTTCCAACGTTTCTCGCCGTCTAGCTTGCTTTAACCCCTCGCGTCAAAAGTTGCAGCTCTTTTCATCAGTTTTCATTGCGTACACCTTGTACGAGCCGGAAAAGCAAGGCTAAATCCTAAGGTGGCGGAGCTACGGGGCCTCGTTAGTTGACGGCCATTACGGGAAAGTGGCCTGTAGCGTAATGGAGCACGTATCAAGGGAAACTAGGCCAACTTTAGCTCGCGATAAAACGCCTGAGGAGACACATGTTGTCCCTTTTACCTTCAGAAAGGTAGAAAATTTAGGGAGGTTTGGGGGTGTTTGGGACGTTGTTAGCCCAATGAAAGGCGTGTTACGAGTTTGTTTTATTTTGTTAGACAAGAGCGAAAGTTGCTATGAGCACACGGTTCGCTGCTGGAGGGATCGAGGGGTTAAGTTGAGTAGGGGCGGGTATTGTTAATAGCGGGGGCAGGAAGCATGGGCGCTTTTGTTTATTCTCATACTTTCAGGTGCTACAGTAAACTAATTGGGCTTAACTTTTGTTGTCGTTTATCTTGTAGCTTATTGTGACGCCCGCGACTCCCTGGCGCGACTTTGTGGGCGAATTAGTGGCGATGCCCAATTATTTTCACTCTTCCGAAGAGATGCCAGTCCAGTAGCGTGTCCCTTGCCAGTTCCGGCCTTGTTCTCGTACAGCCGGGGCCATGGAGAATGCAAATCCCCAGCATCGACCATTGAACAATGCTCGCAGCCGTGGAGATTATTACTGCGCTACCAAGCCTGCCCTGACGTTCACGGGACGGAAAGTTCAGGTAATTTCCGTTTTTTCTTCTTTTGCTTTTCTTTCTGAAGAGACTTAGTACGATTCAGTAGACAGCGAAGTCTAAATTAGGAACTAACGATGATGCAAGATAGTGAGCAAGTCGTACTTCCAAGAAAGGAATCTGCTATTAATTATTCGAATAAACTAACCCAACCGATCTAATCAATTTAGGTATAGAGAATGGTCAAGTATTTTGTATTTTTGTAGCGTTGGAAGCATTTTAAGGTGTCTTTGTGGACATCGCCATAGTACACCGTAGTGTCAATAAATAACGAGTATTTTCGGAATCTGTTGTGTTCCCGAGAATTGTTTACTTTGAGTTGGCGTATTTGTTTACTTTTTTCTCTGCTTTCGTCTGAAGAAGCATTACATTGCTACCTAGCTGCTTACCAATACTTTACGTTAATGGTACATGGTACCAGTTAATTTTTCTTTATAATAATGTTAAACGAGTAAAATAAGCAGTATTGACTCATACCAAATTTACTGGTTTGAATCCTATTGAGGAGAAAAATACTATTGAGGGGACATAAATGGGTTCTTAATTTCGGTAACGGATTGTGTTCCCAAATCTGATTTCTTTTCTATCGTAAAAAAGACTAAAAAACTAAAAAGACTAAAAAAGACTTGCGAGGCTAGTTAAGCCTCGCAATGCTGTTTTCGCTAAATTTAGTGGAAAAAATTCTCAGGTGTAAATATAAACCTGCGTCACCACACGGCTTACGGTTTTTTTGGCGGAATGTCATATATAGCTTCCCTTTAGAAGGATTTTGGAGCGTTTTTTTAAGAAGAGATGTAAAATCTACACCTGCAAACCTCTGGCTTTTAACCCAATTTAAAGGGCCAAAGACAAAAGAGACGAAGGGCACACTTCCATAGAAGTGTAAGCGGATCAGAGGCAATGCAATCTGGGAAGCCTTAAGAGAGACTGCAGCCAATGTTGTCAACGAAAGCAAAATTTAGGCGTTGTTCCTTTTCCCTTCGTTAGGGGGTTCTTGCAGGGTACGTGTGTGAAAGTTAGGAACACAACCCTCACAAAAATTTCAGATTTCTCATATCAAAAAGAGAAGCTGGGGTTTCATACTTCGTTTCTTAATTAGCTTTACCTGTCAGTGGACTTTTTAAGCTCATTATCCACAGCTGGCAGACTTTATCTCCCACAGACCGGCATTCTTATTTTAAAAATAGGATTTTTCCTTTATATACAGAAAGCCCTAAAAAAAGAAGCTTATATTTCCTTCATTCTTCTCATTTTCTGATGAAAGTCTTTCGTTTTTCTTTTTGACATACCAGATTACCAAAAAGCCAAAGTTTTTGTGGCTAGAATTGCTAGAATAGAACTGAAGGGGCGGGGGAAAGAATTGAAAGGAAATTACAAGATTGAGATTTTCTAAGAAATTTCGCTTGACAGATTTGGTCTGGGTAGTCTAGTTTGCACGTTTTTAAAGCCCCATTTTCCACTCGCTTGATCAATTCTACATAAGCGAGCCAGGAATGGAGGCAATAACTAAACGAAAGCAACCAAACAAGTTGTTGTCTTGCCATCAAAGATGTTTATTTCCCCGGTTTTAAGTCTCTCGAAGTAGAAGCGAAGAGCCTCGTTTGTGTTTTCCCCTCTAGTTTTTATGGGACGTCGTATGTATCCTCTAGAATGTAAGCAACCCAGGAAAGAAAAGAAGGGGGGCAGAGGCACACGTTAGCTTTATGAACCATTAAAAAACTCTGCAAATGCGACCGAGCGAACGCTAGAATGTGTAGTAGAGTCTTAGAGCCTTGGCAAGAGTTTACCCAGATCCCCCCTTTTATGTGTTTACTTTGTTTTTTGAATTGCCTCGAAAAAAGGAAAGGTTAATATAGAACCCAACGGTAAATTTTAAATTAAACCACGCCCTTATCACAGATGGCATCCTCAATAGGCAGCACGATTAGCACGGCTGTTGGAGACATTGAAATAAGGCATTTGTTTACGGCAGATGGCGTTTCGCCGAGTAATAGCGTTTTCAACTGGGATCCCTGGTGCAGCACTTTTTGCCCTGAATGCCACAAATTCAACACTCAATTTTGTGGCACAACACAGAATTTTGTTCAAAACTGCTGCACTTCGTTTTGTTTTTGTTGTTGTTCCATTGTTGTGTCTTGGCATTAGCAATGCCAGTCGTAACAAGAAACAACTTCGTTAGAAACTTTTTCAACCGTTTATGTGGAAACCAAGTAGAAATTTTCCAGAGCTCAGTGTATGTTTCCCAACTTGCCCCCGTTTTTTTTAACAAATGTACTGCTGTACAGTACTAAACTGCACGGCAAAGTCTTTTACGTAAAAGCCTTTATTTGCGCAAAAAAATATATGAGTTGGTCATAATAACTACAAGGCTGTAATACTATTTCTTAGAGAATGACTTGGCTAATGTTAGGCGGAATATTTCGAGACTCGGGCATTCACGACATAACACAAAAGAGTCCCCCCCCCCCCTTAAGTTAATAACCGACGACGCACGCTCTGTCTCGTAGCCTTGTACCACCGTAAGCCCCTTCCTTCGTAGTCCAAGGGAGCTGACAAGGTGAAAAACGATCTGCATCCACACATACTTATTAGGTTGGTGCGAGCAAGCCAAACCGCTGCCGAGCGGAAGCTTTAATAGCCCGCCGATTATTAGTACCGTGTCAAGTATCCTACGTATATAATATAGCGTACCCCCAGAAGTCCTTCCCACCCCTGCCCGGACTTTATGGCGAGTTTTTTGGGGTGGGCCAGGAAATGAGGGTTCGAATTCACTGAATAAAAAAGTAACTAGCTTGGGTGCAGGAAAGAGGGCAGTTAGCGAGGATTCTTTGGCCGGCATGCTAAAGAGCTATTGTCGCTTCTAACATGCTATCAGGCGAGTTAAATTATTGATAGCTTGTGTATGTATATATAAAGTAAAAGGTAGCTCTCCTTCACTTGCCAAGTGCATTGTTTTGCTTGCTGTTATTGTTTTTTCTAAGAGGAGGTTTAAAATGGGCTGGGATTTATAACGTTGGTTTATGGGAAAACATAAAAAACGCGAGAACAACATGTTTTTGCATATTTTTAATGTGTTTTTTTCTTTATTATGATTCTTTAGTGGAAGAATTGGTGTGTTTGGCGACATGGAAAGAAGGATCAGCACGGTATTTGGTCGGCCAACTTTACCATAAACATGCGTTGTCAGAGGAAGATCGCTATCGCTGTTTTCTCGTCGAACGATGGGGTCCCAATGGAATTCAGGACGGAGGCATTCATGTCGCCCAATCCGGTGATGCCACCTGTAACGGGCTGTTTTCTGCTACCGAAGGCTCCCGGACCATGGCTTTGAGACCAGGTAAATGCACGCTTGAAAGCCGCTTACCAATAACAATATTTTTTTCCTTGAATCTTTTGAAAATGTACAACCTTCTCCTTTCTTTGTATGGCTTATTAACCATGTTATTTATTATTATTAATATTATTAATAATTTATAGTATTTTTCGCTCTCATTCTTATGGGTTGTAAACAATGGTATTTATTATTATTAAGGCCACGGTGTACTTCAAGTAGTTTATCTTTTTTTTGGGTCAAAGATATAGATACCTGATTTATCTTATAGTTTCGTAACTGAATAAGTTTAAATAAATCGTATACCTGAATCTTTGACGCAGTGTTTTAAGATATTTAAGAAAAAATTCAATAATATCGTTAAACTTCTTTAAAATTTCTATTTCAAGTTTTGTTTCAAGCTTCATAATTCTCATGATATAGGGTATGACATCATTGTCATCTTTTGAAAAAAAAATCCACTACTTGCAGTACACCTTGGCCTTAGTACTAGTTATAATGTGTAGTACTGTATTATTAATAATTTTATTTATATTCTTGTTAACAATTACTTTAATTCCGTTGCTGATATCGATTCCATGCAAACGTTATACTCTTGTTCCAGTGAAAGATTCTTTATAAAAGGATCCCTTGTTCGGAATGATATGATATATGCATGCTTAAACATGCAAATGTGATTATATTTGGTTTCAGATTGTTAACTTATGACATTTTTTTGTCAAAAGGTCCTGTGGCTCAACAGTGCCGATTCCCGAGTTGGTTAACCACTCATCCGAAGTGGCACTCGCTGGATTCCAAATTTACCGTGACAATCTCCCATGAATGGAATGTTTCGCCGATGACTTCATGGGGTAGTGCTGTTTCTATGACGAGCAACAGCAACAATGCGTCTTCCTCCTCCTCTTCTTCCTCTTCCTATGCTTCTGTGGGCGCCGATCGTTTTGTGCATAATAGTCCGTCGACGTCGTTATTGCTGAGTAATGCGTCGTCGGGGGGAACGGGCGCAGGATTAAGCAGTTTCACTGTCGCCAATCATGCTAACGAAGGCGAAAGTCGAGAAACGAGACTCACTTGTGCTGAGTTGCGGGAACGAAGAACAGCCACGGGATGGGAAGCTGAAATGGTCGTTCAATATACTGCAGGATGGTAAGTCATGCCTCTTGTTTTATTCTTGCCTTTTTCTACGGGTCGCTCCCATGTTCGCGCGTTGCTTCCCCTTGCCCCCTCAACGTGAGTAAAAGAAAAAAATTACTACTATTGTATTTATATGGAATTGGGATGATACAGTAGAGTCTAGCCGAAGCTCCGCGCAGCCCTTTCCGAAATTGGCTCCAGGGATTGGGATGTCCCGGGAATTTTACGTTCTACTGGATCTCCCAGCGATCTTTTAGACTTTTACATGAACACGCTTATTCAGTTAAAATAAAAAAAATAGTCCACTCATTTTTTGCCCTTTTTTGTTAACTTCACGGTTCAGGCCTGGAACCAGTCTGCCTGTAACTCATAGTGTTAGAAAACGCTGTGCCAAAAAAAGAAGTGAAAAATGAATAGTGCTCTAGGACTTAAACTATTGGTTTCCTGTTCTCCGAGCGACCGAGCAACCGTGTTTGTTTCCTACGCTTTCTACTATAGCGTCTTATTCCGGTATTCTTTTGTGTTCTTGTCCGACTCGGCGTCTCCGGAGTGCCGGTATCAATTCTTCTCGTCAAGTTTTCTTATTTGTAATTTTTTTCTTTCTTTTTTCTTTTATCGTATCGCTGCTGGTGCTGCATTGAATGAATTCTCTTGCGGTTGGGGCAACGTATATATCAAACCCTGCGTGCGGGGTGATGTAGTCAAGGAGGTTTTGTTTGCCTTCTAGCTTTCCATCGGGATCAGCACATCTTGGAGCTGCAAATGGGTAAGACAATCCTTGAGTCTTGGGCTCCTTGAGCTCCATTTCTTTTTCTTTCTCTCTCCCCGGTGCTCCTGCCTTCTCTTCGTGATATTCACAATCGTTACTATGCATGTCGAGGAGTATATCGAGAATCCCTTTTACCATACGGCCCCAAGGGGAAATCCGTGCATTTTTATTATTTATTTCCTCACCGCGGGACCTAGTTTGGGGCACCCATCCCTTTTAACACCAAGCTCTCTCCACCCCGCTCCTCTTATTTCTTCGCGTTTCTTCAAACACTAAAAAATAAGACTCCGTATTTATTTTTCTCCTTCAATATATTGCAGAAGGGAACTTTCTGAATGTTTCATATATATGCTGAGAATGTTAAAAAAAATTGAAAATCTGGAACACTTTTCGAGAAGCTATATTGGATTATTGTGTTTGATAGGAAATCCGGCCCGGCGATTGGAAGATGCCTGTCATTCTGCACATTTCAACCGGCATTCCGCGCCGCATTACACACTCGTCAGTAAGTTTGGGGCTTTTGTGGGCTTCACAACTCTTGAAACAATTTGGGGGTTTGGTGAAGGGGCTAACATGATAAATTTGAATATTCTCGAAATTCCTTTAGAAAATTTCAAATCAGATTGTCTCCATAGAGAAAAATTCCCTGTAGATTCCTACACATTCAAACCTTCAGCAATAGCACAAACGCGAAGTATTTTTTTATCAATTCAGATTAGCTTAGTGCAACTGAAAATCTATTTAAACGCATAGTGTTAAGTATCTAGAATTGAATTCACTTAAATCAAATCAAGCCAGTAATTTTCTAAGGGAAACGCGAAGCATTTTTTTCTTACTTTAGTCTATCAGCGGTCGGCAACCTACGGCCCGCCAGCCCATTTTTATCCGGCCCGCGGAACCCGAGTGAAAAATTCTGGCTGAATAATGGCTGGATTTTTATATAGTTCAAAGGATTAATCTGCCCCGCAACTACCCTGCATGCTTTTAATCTGGCCCGCGTCGGGTAAAAGGTTGCCGACCCCTGAGTCTATCTATTTAGAGTAGTATAGTGCACCGGAAATCCCTGTATTTAAACATACGGGGCGGTGTACTGCACGTAGTTGATCTTTCTCGTAAAAAGATGGCACTGATGTAATATCCCTATACCATGAGGATATAATTGAAAAAATTCTTTTTTTAAAGTATATTAATCAAAATACCTTGGTAGGCTGGGTCAAAAGATGTAATATATGATGTATTGGAAATTTTCATAACTTGAATAAGTTTATATAAATCAAATATCTAAGTCTTATGGCGCAACCTGCCAAGATATTTTCAAAAATTATTTTTCACTTATAACTTTAAATTTCTTTTAAATTTTTGTCTCAAGTGTTGTTTCAAGTTGCAATATTCTCATGAGATAGGGATATGACGTCAGTGTGAGTACTTTATCTAGTACTGAATTGACTTAAGTCAAATAAAGCCAGTAAAAGAATTGAGACAGTAGTGTTGTAAGGACGATCCTGAAATACTTTAATGCTGTAAATTCGTTTTAAGGAGTTCAAAATATGGTTGAAATTTTACCATTTCTATTACTACTAAACTTTTTAGCACGCTTTACGAAAAACTAAAGTTGGGTTGATGATTTTGCTACTTGTCATATGTGCTAGGAGTCTAGTTAGGGATGATCGGAGGATTGTTTGACGCATTTGGGGAAGTTGTATTGCCTCTCATTTGCATGCCAAGTGGCTCGGAACTTCGCTACGAGGGGTTTTAAGTTCTTGAGATCGTAGTACTTTAGCATCCATAGCACTACAGTGTATACTGACGTGTTTCGCTTTGCTGTGTAGGTAGTAATCCGCCTTCCAAGCCGTGTCCCTTCGCTGGAAAGTACGTAACAAGCTTGACGGATCCTAAGAAGATGGAATCGTCTTCTTCGGGCGTAGCAGCAGCTGCAGGGCTCATGATGACAACCGGCATGGAATTACTGCAAGGCTGCAGCGTGCTGCCCGAGAGAGCCACTTTAGCGTCAGGCTGCTCATTGTCCGACACGTTGGTATTCCGCAGTACGTGCGCCGGGGTCGATAACGGAGCGGGTAAGCGTACCCTACAACTGACACTCTGCCACACAGCAACAGAAAAGCAAAACAAGAAAACAAAAGATTGTTGCCCCCTTTACTCATAGCGAAACAACTTCTTGGCTCGCGTTTTTGCCTCCCATTGATTTCTTTACCCCTCACAAATATACCCTAACGTTTGACAACAAACCCCACGCTAACTTAATCTGCGTCACCATTTTTCCGAAGAAGGAAAAATATGTACCCCCCCCCCAGTCATATTCAGAAACTGATAATCAGCGCCAACGTTTTGCCCCGCAAAGTTGGAAAAAATCTGGTCTCGGGTGGTGCCAAAAAGCTTCCAAGAGTTGTGCCTCTTGGCCAAGTAAGATGCCAAAGACAGAAGTTTATGGAAGAATGTTATTGACAAAAAGATAGGGTTTCTTGAGGTTTTCTTTATGTCTTGCGTATGTTGATGCTTTTTTTGTTTTAAAAAGGGAGAAATATTGAAAGAGGGTCTTTTGCCTTTTAGCAGTGTATTCCTGCCATGGAGGCTGGCAAGGGGAAACGAAAGGTCAGCGATTCTTGATTGCCACCCCCGTCCGCAGATCTTCGCGTGGAGCTCGGCGTGTGTGCTTTGCTGTTGAAGATCGGAGCAGCGGGATTGCTGCCGGCGATGAATCTCCGGGAAACGAGTTCAAATGGACTGTCAGTGGGGAAGCTTGTCCCCGAGACAACCAAGGCAATAGCCTCGCATTCAATGCTCTTTCTATAGGTAACAATACAATACCCCGTTGCAGGCATTTTTTTTTTCCTCTCAAAGAAATAACATTAGATTTTTTTGTCTCCCCCTTCTTCTCTCCTTCTTTTCTGGGCTGTTTTGTTTACCAGGTTCGTGTGCGGAAACAAGTGCTGCAGAAGGAATGGAAAAGGGATGCTGGACACCCGTAGTTTTGGTATTCTACTATTGGCTCTTACGGTGAAGTTTTTTCGGGAGACATGTTTTATTTCCTGCGAAACGAATAACACCCAGACAAGGATATGCGAGAGTTTTCACTCCAGCAAAGCTGCAGAAATATGTGTCTGTGCTCTCTGGTATATATTATAAATATATATATTAACAAAAAAAGACTTGTTTTAACAACGCTGACAACTGTGTGCACTCGACGTCCATTTTACCCAAGTGAAGTGCATTGTGATGAAAATTGTACATTCAAGGTTGATCTGGCAGTTTATTTTGTGGGTTGTACAGTTGGAACAGGAATGCAGTTTTTCTTTATCGTTTTTGTTGAATATAATTTTGAGGAATGTGTTGGATTTTTGTTGGAGATGACGTGGGTGTGAACTTTTTGGCCATGAATGAGACGAAAATAGTGCAGTGATTGTACTGTACAGGAAAATGCTATTTAGTCAGAAAATTTGTGTTCTGTTCTATGTCCAGCCTAGAAGTATATAACACTGAGATACAGACCGCAGCCATGATGACTTGCTTCGATCTTCTTTTTTTTTCGATTTTTTTTCGATTTCCTTTCCGTTGTGGGGTAGTTCACCACCCCCAAGATGGAATTGGTGTTTTGTTTTTATGCGAGGCCAGCAACAGCATTTTTTAGTAATAATGTTGGGTTCTTCTCAGAAAATATGAAGGTCATTGCCCAAGTCGAGCCCGAGAGTTATGGTAGTATTTCCGGGAGTACAAAACAACGCATTTCTGAAACAAATGGCATTCTCTTTTCTCCCGCCGTCTTTCTCCCTCGCATCCAATTCCCTGCAAGTTTTCTATCCCCAAATAAAAACTAGTATCTCGCAAAACTAACAAGTAAGCCCTCGTGTGTAGGGCCAGAAAAACAACTCGTCAGTTTAACAAAAAAGAAAATAAAGAAAACTTATATAATAATGAAAGCTATAGCCTTAGCTCGGCCAATCAGAGACGAGCGAACGTTTTCCAAAGCTTAAAAGGCAATAGCCACCAAAAACAACTTTGTCTTATAAAAAGGAGTAAAAAATCTAGTTTCCAGTTTTATGTGTCTTTTTATCATACGCGAAAACAAAACTGAGATATTTCAGAAATAAGAAATCTAAAATTCAAATCGGGCATTTTTGCCATTGGCCCAGCGCGGTCACGTAGCGCCGTGACGTCAATAACGGGAGCCACGGCATCTTGGCGCACCACAGACCTGTTTCGTGTATACAAAGTGTCAAACTCTAAGTGATATCCCTAAGCGAGTAAAATGGCGGAAGGTTTCGACGAGAGCGCTTATTTTGGTAGAAGCCCCTTTTTAGAGG
>RJJA01000411.1:509-49926 GCA_003724045.1 Lepidurus arcticus | reverse complement strand
GTGAAAGGCACCTTTGCTACTCGGAGTAAAAAATAGTACTCCAGAGTACTCTAGCGAGGCCAATGAAAATCGCTATTAATTTCTCTATCCGCGTACTGCAGAAGAAGAGTGAAAAGCATGTGGCGGCCGGTGAATTCAAAACTACGAATGGGACGCGTAGCTGGCGCGAATACAAAACTCTGGTCGCAGTTTTCCTTTACTATAGCGCACAGTATGGCATCCGGTCCTATACAAGCTCTAGAACTGACCAGCGAAACTGTCAGCTAAAATTTCTCCAGACATCATTGTATGTATTTTGTGCAGCAGTTATTGACCACGCTTTAACTGCCAAGTAGCTTATCTGCCGTTATAAAGTAGTGGCGACACTTGCCAAATGGAACTTTCTCGTGGTGCTCTTTCCCTTCTGGAGGGTTCCCTCTAGTAAAATACTAACATGAGCTGATATAAACAACAAGCGCATGTTTCTTCGTTTATTTTTATTATTCCTTCTTTATTCAACTGCAATTTACTTGCAGTCAAATGTCGTTCTTGAGCAATACTGCCCGTAATTCAGGAGCCAGGTCCGGCTTCTTGAATTTGCAAAGTAGTACTGGAAATGTAGTACTAGATACTCCCAACTTTTTTGTCCACACGAGGGTAACCATGAATTTTCAATGTTGGACTGTAGTAGTGTAGATTCATTATTACCGTTCGTCACCGTCATATTTTGGGAGACGAAGCTAAACGCTAAAGGGCTTGTTTTTACCTTACAGGGCGGCTCTGTAACACATTTGAGTCATTCTTTACTGCAAAAGGTCACCAAAACTCGACTGGCAGTGCAACTACCTCTTATAAATTCGATTGAATCCTTGGAATCTATCAGAGCATTTGGTAAAGGCTTGACGGAGTTTGCAGGGTTGAAAGTAAGGAGAGAAAAAGACTTAAAACTTCTCAAATCCCTTTGTTCTGTTTTACAGGGCTACCCGTCCTATTTAAGCGTCCAAGACGCAGCTGAATCTACTCCAACAGGTTACCATGACAAGACTGGTATATCCATATGGCCCAGAAGCGGGCGGAAGCAAATCGAAGCAAACAAGTAGCTACATTCTACTTCCAATAACAGTATTAATAAAGCATCCGTTTGCGTGAAACAGATACATTTCCGCGATAGAAGCATTCCAGCCTTCCATTTTTCAAGCCTTGTGCGACGGCGATACTTGTGCTGATACCTCCAACAAGCGATTGACGAAAGTTGTAAATCGGACTATATCTTTACTTGACGAGTGCATTAAACTGAAAGAAGCTTCTCCGGTAATTTCATTCTGAGTCATAACAAGGCTTTACCAGCTTTCGCACATAGGCGCTGAAAGAAACCGCGCTGTGGGGGTCAATAGAAGGGGGTTACTCTGTAAAAGAACGTATACGGTGTACGGAACAAGTAGTTTCTCGGGATGTGGATGGCTTCGTACTGGACGGATTTCACATGAACGGCCCTGTCGCCGAAGAATTGATATTCCAAGACTTGAAACCCGTTTTGGATTCAGTTTTGGTACTTCAACCGTATGCAGGATTTATCACGGGTTTTGATTGCCTGTATATTGTAGGTATTACTGCCTAAACACAAGCCAGTCTTGTTTCCTGGTCCCATTAGCCCACTTTTAACCCTGCAGCTAATCAGTGAAGGAGTTGATCTATTTGATGGATCTTACGTTTACCTTGTCACCGAGAGAGGAGGGGCCTTGTCTTTTCCTATTTCGACGGACCGGCTCAAGTATATTTGGGATAAAATTGAATCCTGGGTTGGGAATAAGCTTCATGTAATTCTAGGGTACCTCTCCCTTGTGAAACGGTTCCGGTGCTCGGAGAATTCGTACTGCCGCAATCAGACATTAAAACTGATATTCGGGATGACTTATCTAAAGCTTTCGAGATTCGTCTCGTGGAAAAAAAGTGCTGTTTCTACTAGTGTCCGGTTGATCAACCCCCCTAAGTAATAGTGTTTCTTCTAGGTATTTCAACGATCCAAAGCCATTGTTGGAAAACTGCATCTGCTACACCTGTCGCCAGTTTTCGCGTTCCTACATTCACCATTTGCTTGTCACAAAAGAGCTGCTGGGACCTATGTTGCTTATGATGTAAGTTTTCCTTTTCTGTCATTTCGTGGCTTACGGATTGCTTGTTTTAGGCACAACCTCCACCACTATCTTGAGTTCTTTAAGAACATTAGGACTGCCATTGACGAAGACCAATTTCCTGAATTAGTGACAGTTCTTAAAGAATTTGTCGTTTACAAATCATAATAACTACAAAATGAAAGATACGTGTTTTCTTTTCTTAATCCGAGCCGAGGTATTGATTGCATTTGGAAACTATGCATCTGGGGTACATTGATTTCGTGCAAAGCATTAGGTTTGTGGGTCATCAGTTTTTCCAACAATCTTAATATTGCAAGAAGAATAAGATAAATTACTGCCTAAAATTGGAAGCATGCTGTATAGGGATCCCTGGTCTTGCATGGTCCTTGCGTCATATTCACCACACTACGCCTTGCTTCCTAAATCTTCTGAACGTTAATGAAAGAATAAGTAAAGTTTTGTTATGCAACACGCCTACGAGACGGTTGAAGAGCAGAAAACAGGATTATTGCACCCATTCATACCCGAAAAAAGGCCGGCGACTATGTCTATTAACGTAGTTTTTCAATTTCACCTTTAAGTCGAGAAGCGATTGCTATAATTCGATTGTTGATCATTAGACTCGTTATGTACTGGATTCAAATCTGGAAAATTTGGTAAAGGACGTAGAATGTTGTTACAGCGTTGTAGGAGTAGGGCAAATAGCAGAAGATAAGAGAGTGAGGCTATAAACATGAAAAGAGTTTAACTCGGGTTTCTGTTGCTCGGAAAAATTGTAGCTTTACTTTTGGTTATTTTTGTAGCGTTCTCCAAAAAAGTAAGTTGCCATTCTCGCATGACTATTCGGGAGTCAGATGTGTTGCACACAAAGAATCAGTTTGCATTACTTAACTTTCAAACTGGACATCCAGTAAAGGTTTACTAAGTTATAAGAGGTGAACGTCACTTTTTTATTTTCGATAACTTTTAAAATGAATTACTCACGCGCATGCGTGGGACCAAATAAAGTTAATTTAATTTGGTCTGCATCTCAGCTATCCAGTGAGCCAAACCGGAACTCCGCGCGATATTCCATTCTCGAGTAGGTGCACTGGTGCGAACATGACATTCGGATGATCACGAAGTTGGTCGGCTTCGGGGACTTTCCTCTTAGTTGTTACGTAAGTGTTTTAAGAGGGGGGGGGGTATTAAGAAAAATGGCTCGATGTCTCGTACAAACGGATATCTTTTTATCCAGCACGTCTTATAAAAGAAGACCAAACTTACGCGAGTGACGATCACAAACTGAGTCTAATCCATAGAATATAGGGTCAGTATACGGGAATCAGCCTTGCGTTTCAAAATAATTTAATTCAAGAACGAATAAAAACTTCGACAACGGACACCCATGGATGCTGATCAAGAGCCAACCAGGCCTCAAGGTAGCGTACGTAACGTTATCTCGGTCACTATATCTATTTAATTTTTAGTGTTGATTCCCCCTCCTTGGTAGTTATACGTATGAACGCTTACAACCTCGCTTTAGTATAAGGCTTGTCATTGGCTTATATTAATACTACGATTACTAGAAGAGAAGAAATAAGCACCCTACTTCGTTTACAAAAAGTTTACCAATTGGCCAAGCAATTAAGATTATATACTTTTTACTACGCGTACATTTTGAAATCATATCTAGTTAAGTTAAATTTTGCTTTTAAATAAAATGAAAAAGGTGAGATCTCTTATACGAAAACGATCAATTTATTCCAGTTCAAATTCCGTATAAAGTTGGTAAAATCGGAATGCTTGTTCAACCAAGAGATCGCAGTTATCCTGCAGTCATTTATTTGTAGATAAAACACTCTAAAGTACATAAATTAAGCTTAATAATACGTAAGATATTATTTGTACCTGGTTTGGCCAGTGCTATGTTGATCACTTTCACTTAAAAAAGTCATTGTATGGACTTCCAGCCTTTTGTTGTACAAGTTACAAAAATCCCAGCTCCTGGCATCAGATTCTGTACTATACCTTCAGGTACGCTTCTGTCGCTTTCTTGGGAAAATAAGGAAATACATAAAATACGATTCTCTATCACACACGCTAAAAACAGCTTACGGCAAGGAGAAGAGGTTCCCAAAGCGTTGAAGCCCGCCCAGCTGTACCAAGACAGTTACAAGGACACTGTCCCATCGTCCGCTCAGCATCATGCCAGATTCGAACTCCGCCCAGCGGAAAACTTGTCTTGGTTGTTCCCAGACAGCACACACCACACAAAGTCCAAGAACCTCTTGAAGGAGACGAAACGACTTGAAAGGCAGTATCATTATTATAAAGGTTTTCGCTAGCAAGCAGCAGGACCTCGCAGCAGCTCCGGTTTGGGTGGACGCGGTCATGGAAAAAGCCCCAGGCTGCTGGACTACCAAAACGTGAACATAGTGTGTATAGCCTGTTACAAGTTACACCCAAGTTAGTGCAGCCAAGACAGCAGCGAAAAAAGACGGTGATTTTTAAGAACGTGCTCTTCGTTTCTTTTCAAGAAACTACTAATATTACGATAGGCTGAGAATGAAGTTAGTAGTTGAAGCCAACTAAACGTTACATCTATTTTGTGCCTAAAGCATCGATACCCAGTTAACCGTTGTGTTTTATAACGCCCACGTTTTTCGTACTCAGCGCTCAACCGTTGATTTTCCCTCTAGCCAATCCGGTTATCGCACTAAGTGTGCAACTCGAGATCATTTTATAATTATCCTTGGTTCGAGATTTAACAGACAGACTGTCTGCTGCACTTGTTAATCAATGGTCTCGAAACGAAGCCCCGGAACGTTTCATTCCCTGGTGCCAAATTAAAGAAAGAAAACTTGCTCCGACATGAAAATGAACCCTAACAAAGAAGGGTGAAACCTAGTAGACTCCATTGCTAAATTCCTAGGCCAATAATTGGAGAGGCCACGGTTTCCAAGATCGGGAGATCTATTTAAGGGGTGCATGAGAAGTCGAGAACCCCCTCTCCCTTTCCATTATAACTTAAAAGCTGAAATTTCATCCTGGAGGTGTCCCCCCTTACTCCCAAGTCGGAGACGCGGTTCAAGAAAAATGTAAATGGGAGGGAGAAGAACGTCTAACGAGAAGAAGCCAACAAGCCTACGGAAAAAGTTCCAACGAACAAATTGGCGCCTCCAGGCTAACCAAAGATCATCACAAGCAAACCGAGCGATAGCTTTTTCGAAAAAGGCTTTCAACAGAACGAATCCACAAGTAGCATGGCCAAAGTTCTTTGTTGATTTTCTTTGTGGATCTTTCGAGTCCGACCACGCGTCTTAGGGAACATAAGGAATACACTGAAATACGTATAGTGCCATACTTTTTGACAACAGGGCCAAGGATTTACTATGGGCAACGGCAGGGAGACTGAAGAAATGCATTCTCCCACTCGAGGAATGGGAGCTGGGATGCTTGCCGAGGATTGTGCACATGGACGTCATTTACCGCCAGCTTTACCGCCTCGGCCTCATCACGCCGGGGAGAATGACAATGCTAGCCCTCTGTCTCACCACCATGGATTATCTGCAACAGCCAGTAAGTCGTTTTACTTTCCCTTATAAGGTAGAGTCTTTCTTGTTGTAACCCCTGTTCATGTTTACACTGCGCCACGTTGTTGTCATTTGACTCGGGGGGGGGGGAATCCAGAAATGCCAACAACTCCCATGTTTTTCTGAGCATGTAAGATTCCAGACGAGCTTTCAACGCCGCATCTTCAAACCATAAAGAGCCAAGGGGTCAATGCGATAACAGATTTCAGTTGTGTCGTGTCTTGCCTTCCTCGGATCTTGGAAAAGTAGGTTAGCTTGAATGCTCCAAAACGCTTCGACCCCTACGAAAGATAATGAATCGTTAACGATGAAGTGGAGGTATACATAAAGAAATGAGTTTCAAGAATTGCAAAGCAGCGGAGCTTCTTCGCGAGATAAAACTCAACGGGAGGCTTGGAGGCAACAATACGATAACAAGAGAATGAAGGGGAACGATTGCTGCTGAATTGCCTGGAAGGGCACACTGCTGCTTCTATCATTTTCACGGAAATTATATTTTCTGAAGTGTTTCAGAAACCTCCCCCTCCTCCAAGAACAAAAAAAAAGGGGAGAAAAAGGAAACCAGCAGTCCCTTGTCTTTAGAAGCCCAGTTTCTCAAAACTTGGTTTTATTTTCTGTCGTTTTTTTCCCCGCTTTCAAAATTATTCAAATTATTTTAGCCGAGTTGCGATTTGCTGGTGTGGATTATATGTATAAGTTCTCACGGTGTTGCGTGCCAAGTGGCCGTTGCCCTCCCTCCGTTGCAAACTATCTTGTTCAATCAATAAACTCCTCCTCTTTGAACTATCTCGAGTGTCATCTGGACGGATACAGAGCTATAGCCCTATGCTTCATTTACCTAGAGTACCCCTAGCAAATCTTAGTCCATGATACTTTCTCCTTTCTCTAGACTGCGCTTTATTAACAAAGACCGTTTCCTTCGAAACAGCACCGAAAACAAACTTTTTCAAGTGCCTTATTTCGCACCTTGGAGAAAATTAAAGGCCCCTCATAAGATCTCCCTGATCAAACAGGAATGTCCGCTTCTCTAGCGCAAATGGACAACCGAAACCAAGATTATTAAACAAAAAATTATAAGAGGTACTCTGGTCCCCAAAATAATAATTTTATAGTTTGTTCGAATCCTGGAGTCGTTGTAGTTGAAACAGCAGGACGAAGCTTTTAAAGACCCTTGTGAATTATTCACGTGCCGCAGAGACCGTTGCCAGAGATCATTTTACAAGTACCATAGCCTCGTCATAAATTGTCTAGCATAGCTTCTCTTTCAACTCGCCTTGCTCGGATGGGCTAATATCTCGTTATTTTTCTCTATAGCATAGTTTTAACTTAAAACAAGAAAGCATGGGTCCGTTCAAGGGATATATTGAAAGCTTTATTAGCCCATTTCTCCACCAGTTTTTAGAAGTACCGGTTGGGACTTCACACCTGTCAAGAAATTGGCCAGAAAACGGGAACCCAGCACGAAAAGACATGCTATTTTCTTTTGCTCTAGCCGTGACTTTGATATAGAACACCAGTCTGAGTGTTCAGAACACCAGTCAGAATAAAGATTCCAGTCTGAGACCGGGCAAAATATATGGCTTCAAATACTTCTAAGACAAGTTAGTCCAATGAAAATGTCACCTTTAACCAGCGTTTAGTTTTGCCATAGTTACCCTGAAATCTCTCATATATGTTTAATCTCTCATTGTGTCACAAATCTCGCCATACACATTTGAAAAATGAAACCATACGTAAACGAAAAATCCCTCTCTTTCTCTCTCTCTCTCTCGTTTATATTTTAAGAGGAGCAATAGCACACAGAGTAAACCACTCTAGGAGTCTATCGATTTGCGGGCAAACGCTAAGCAGTCTTGAAAAAGCCCAGGCAGCGCTTTTTTATGGGATCAGTCCAAAGTTTTCTTCTTTTCACCATTTTCTTGGGGACCAGCTTAAGGAAAAGCGGAAGATTACGGCCCCATACACTACACAAACATATATAGCCTCTATACATAGAATACCGGAGTTGCCGATATGGATACGACCTTACTACACAGCATCATCTTCTTGGGAAAACTTTTGCGATTGTTTACCCAGATGGGAAACTTGAGGTTCGTGGACTTCCTTTTTTATGGGCTCTGAAAAGAGGTTCTGGTGAGTTTTTTTTTTTATTTTTATTCGAGCTAGGGATATAACTTGGCCAGGTATAAAACAGCCCTAAGGAGTCAAGAAAATCGCGTACATAGTTATACTGAACGTATTTAACACTTTTCTTTTCGTTTTTTTTTCTTGGCTTTAAGGTAGCGAGCCGGGCTATTGCAACACGGGAAGTAATTTACTATTCTTTTCGGAATGCAAGTCTTTTCAGAAATTTTTTAATAAGAAACCCGGAAGACTTTTTGTTTTCTTTCTTTTATTCCAAGAAACAGAAAAATCCGAATATTTCTTCTTTCACTTGTTTCTCGGGGAAGTTGTCTTGGTTTAACTTTCACGTAAAATGCGATACAGCTTGTTCTAGCGCGCTGACATTTTACGGGCCAAACTAATTACGCATAAAGAAATCAAGACTCAAAGTTTTCAACCAAGGAAACCCCGTTCTCGCGTGATAAGAATGATAAATGGGGGTAGGGTATACACCCAATGTCCTAAAAAGATAATTTCCCCTTTCATACGCAGAGCCTCGGGATTTGGGACAAGCTCCAGTCATAGAAGTAATAACAGTAATATGCCGCGAAGCTAAGGAACAATAAAAAGCCCCGAAAAACGTCAGTGAAATAAAAAGAAACGAGAACAAGTAATGGCCTCCCTTAAAAGAATTATAACACGGAAAGATAAGGTTAATCAAGCTAACGAAGAAAGAATGATCTTCTTAATGGAAGGCACAGCCCTCTTTAATGATAATTTAATCTTTTTCTCTTTTTCTTTTTTTTTTTGGGGGGTGGAGGAAGCCTTCGCAACCCTCTCTCATTTGGGTAGGCTATACGCAGTTGCCCCTAAACCAAGGCCCACATACAGCGATAAATGAGATACAGGAAAGATCCCACACAACACGCCTTTTTCCCTTTCCTTGCTATTCCACGGTTTTATTCGACCATAAAACCGAGCTATTATTCCCATAATGCATATAGCACTTACTCGGAATTTTTATGAGGGGTTCCCTGTTCTTTTCGTCAAGTTGAGCGTGTCTTTGCCGTGATAATCCCTCGAGTGATTCCAGGCATCCCAGCATTGGACATGTGCTCCGTTTAGAAAGAACATTTTTCCACCTCGGCACAGGCGTCGACGTACCCGAGTCACGACGTCGACGTCCCTACAACCCAAAGCTCTAGTGTACCTCTCTCCGTCTCTCTTTCTGGAGCGCTCTGGAGCTGTATACCACCGAAAACACGTTTTAGTCGCTCTGCAGACTCCGGGCATCCTTGAAAACTCTCCAGAATTTCGTGGAGTGCGCGGTTTTGTCGTTCAAAGGTCACACTGCCTTCCCCAAAGTGACTAGACTGTACAACAATGGCCACGTGGGGATGGGCTCCCATGAATTCTTTGCCAAATTCTTCCTCGGCCAATTTGCAATTGTTATCCGTACCAATAAACAACACAACTCGGAACCACTCAGGTAAAAAAAAAAGCACTGCCCCTCCCGTGACCCCTCGAAGTTTATGATTGTGCAGCGACTGCGAATACGAAATTTAGCCGGTGTTGGGAAGAAAATGAAAGTGGAACGATACCCAAGCGACATCTTCTGAAGTGCCATGTTTTTCCAAGCACGACATATCCCCTTGCTTTTATTTACGGTCAATCTGGGAGGTATATAGGATATCTTATCGGACAAGAAAAAAATGGCTTTGTATAGTCTATTTCTAAGCAAAGGCAAATAAAAATGTCTCGCACGTTGCTCCCACGCCTTTGTCTTGGTAGCAAGAGGAATAGGGGGGGGGGAGGGGGACAATATTATATGTAGCAACGCTCTTGTTGCCGATAAAAAAAACTATATGTTTATAAATACGAGAAAGATTAAGGGCAGCATGTGCACGGGCGACAATAGATCCCCCAAAGTCTTGTCGTGCATGTCTATCTTCTTCGTGCCGCATCAGCGCAGCATGAACAATAACAATGTCGCAGGACTCGGATGATTCGGACACCTAATAATACTCAGTGCTATAGATGCACAGTCTAGTCTCGGAAACAAATGGAAATTTGTACGCAACAGACCGGTGCAGAAATCCATTCCACTCAAGCAAGTGGCTATACGCGGGTTTGCCTGTAATTATTATGTCCGTTTTGATGGAAAATCACTGGGATCGAGTCAAGACCGTACTCAATCATCCCAATGCATTTAGCTAATGAGAAACTATGTCCATATACACCGCTTTTTTCGTACTTGTATGCCTGCAAACCCTGCTTATACCCTAAGCACGAAAGGAAATGATTCCTTTATGGCAATATAAAAGGAGAGGAAAAATTACGTGTGCGAAAAGGAAGATTAAATAACGAATACACTATTGTAGGAAATTAAGAAGAGAAAAGCACTTGAATGCTTGCTTTTCTTTTTCTGGAGTCTTCCATGTGGAGTGAAGTGGCAAGTCCTCTAACTGGAGGACCAAAAATAAAAAGCAGTATAGGATAGTACTATCCTAAGACACAAAACAAGCCGATAAAAAACGTCCCTGAACCCAAGTGGGTTCTTCCGTTTCACGCGGAACTGGACAGGAGACATGTCATTGGCACACGCGCGTGTTATGAACTTAAGAGTTTTGGGAGGCAAAAGTCCGGAATGGGATTGGAACATTGGGCTAACGCGAACGCAAGGAATTCAACCCTCAACGCAATGGCACTAACACTACAACCCTCGCTTTCCAGTCCGGAAATTGGACAGAAAAACCAGCGACTCGGAGACAGAGAATCAAGAGTGTGTTTTCCAAGGCGTAATCCGGTTATCAAAGCAGGACCAAAAAATTAAGCACCACGAGAGCACGACAATCCACTTAATCCGGAGACCGTAACTGTTATTCCCAAAGCGCTGTTCCTCTCTAACGTTCCGAAAGTTGACGTTTTTAAGCCGAAGTACCAGTTTTTGGGGAGGCTTGTTGAACGTGTTTCCGGCCGGTTTGATATTGTAAGAGTGTTTTTCTTTGGGGCAACGGTTTCTAAGGAGCGTGATAAGAAAACAGAAAAATTGGAAACGAGTCTATTTCCATTTGAGAATTGCTTTTTGATCCAAACTGAATCCAGAGGAACCCAAAAACAGAAGGCTTGGCTGATGTATAATATTCTACACCGTAACCATCACGCAAGGGGGAGAGATAAAAAAAACAGTAAAAAAAACAACAATAGTTTTCTATGAGAATCAAGCTTCATTTCTTTAAGATGACCCAAATGTATAGGTCATCCAATCAGTCCGTTGATGGTTTTTGGATTCCCCGAATCCTTATAAGATAGTGGGCATTCAATAGCAATAAAACTGGCCCTTGATTAAAGTGGTGTAGCAAAGAGCGCACAGGATCCCTCGTTCAATATCCGAGTATGCTTTTTTTTATTATTTAAAAAAACTTAAGCCAAGTCATCGATCTCCCGGTAATGAAAGTCGTCGATAGCATGTAAGTTAGCTGACGTTGAGGTCCCAACTAAAATATACAAAAATAAAGCGCAAAAAGAGTTGATTGTTGCAACGCATATCTTCTACCAGAACCGATCTCAATATCACCCAGCAGCTTTGATCGCACCCTGGGCTTACTTAATAAGTCTTGTTTTTGGTATGCCCCATTTTTATACGTGGAGTTCCTAATATCTTCGCCACCGTAATTTCTTCTTTTCTCACATTTCACACTTGGGCGGGTAGCATATTAGTTAAACCCGAGTCGTTGAAGTAAGTTGAAAGTCCCTTTACACTTCATTCTGGACGCCAGGAGAAAAAATCAAGCGTTCAGTATAAAGGTAAGGGAAATCTGGGCTAACCTTTGTACCATTTCAAACGAAAGACAAGAGGACGCTGAAACCAAGAAACCGACCGCTCACTGCTGCTGGGTAGGGATCGTTAGCATCCTTACGTTATCGAGTTTTTGGTTCTGTTTCATTTGCCCGTGCCCACTACAACGTCCTCACATGAAAGTATCGTACACCGTGGTCTGATTGATCGACGGGCGTATGATTTGTGACAGTCCCGACGAAGAGTCCACGAGCATAATGTTCGAGGGGAAAGAAAGATCTCTTATATCAAACACACCCAACGTTTACGGATAAGACCATCGTTGCATCGTTACTTGGGAAGACAGCGACACACGCTTTTGCCTCTTTTGCCTCTTTTCTCGGAAAAGCCTTAGATAATTTACGAGTGCCTCTCCAAATGTACTTGACCTGAAGTGCCCCATGTATAGCGACCTGGCCTCTGTATAGATTTCCAGTATTCTTCGCCTCTTCTTCGCCAATGTTGCATAAATAATTACCCAAACCAGCAAGTCACTTTGCAAACAACGTAGCTTACTACAACTTGACTGTATGTAAACAGCCCACGAACGTGCCTCTTTACCTACCACGCAACTGGCACTAAGTGTATTATTTTCCGAAGTTAAAAAACTTTCTATAACCCATTGTCAGTTAGCCGACGCTTATAAGGGTGGTAGTTTAACTAAAGGTACATTAAGAATTGCAAACCGTAAAATTATTCGAACAAAATTTTATTATTTCATTGTTGAGCAGTTATTATTTGTTGGCGAGTTGCCAATCATTTTCAGCTACATTATTTCAAGTTGCAAGCCAGAGCTGCACTACCATTATCTGGAAAGTTCGATTAATGGGAAAGTCAAAAGGGAGTTGCGAATTGGATGCTGCCAAACGGAAAGGACACGGACCGAACTGATAGCAGACCAAAACCGGGGGGGGACTTGGTAGACAAGAGTTCCCTTGAACGGTTCGCAAAAATAAAGATTGCATCAGTTGTTTCTCTATCAGACTGCCCGATACAGCAGTGAGGCAAAAAAAACTATATTGTTATTATAAGCGCGCATTAGTAGCAAACAAATCTAGGGCATATGAACCCATAAATTGTGTGTTTTCCCCCAGGTGCCAAAGCAAGTCTAGAAGGGGGTTCCCCGGGCTCTGAAAGGAAAAAGAGTGAGCTGAAATGAAATAGATAGTGTACGTAAAAAAGGAAAATAGTTTCGTAAATGATGATAGCCTTGGTGGCGAAGAATGTTACCAATACTTCATGCGATCTTCGTAGGCCAGCGAAAGAAGACGGAATGTGTAAATATACGGGCATCTAAAGGGTATACTTGCCCAACGCAAACATCTCTGTCATTTCCCTTCTCCCTTCCTTGAAGAATGTAATTTGACCAACGGTCTTTTGGCGACTTGACACTGAAGTGTAAAATCCACTGTCAAAGTTTTCAGCAGTTTATTTAATTTACCAAAATGTGTTATATTTTTTCTCTCGCTATTACCAGGTACGACTGGCATTTGCAGTCCTTGCACCCGGAAATACGTTTTACTATGCGGCGTCTGTGGTGGTTTAGCTGTTTTACTAGGCGGTCTCTTCGCTATTCTGTACTTTGTGCTCAGGTCGTACACCTCTTCCTTGCATTACTTCGAAACCGTGCCTTCTTACGTGGCTTCTGTGGTGGTAAGTACCTTTGCAGGCGAACAGATTAGATGAAAACTAAAAGTTGACAGAATATTGTTTTCGTTGGAAAATAGCTGATTGTGACTGGACTGCTGATGGTCTGCTTTGGCTGGCGAAGGAATCGATTCGGCTATTTGGTAAGTTTGTGTGTGTGGATCAGATGCCTTGCGTTCTCAACGCTATTCTGACCAAGTCATCAACTCTACTTTGGCTGACATTATTAGCCGATGAATGGAATACTAATGTCGCGTGTGAACACGCTGGTGTTTTGGCGTTCAATAGGTCAAATTGTGTGGGGCGTGCTGCTTTGTGTGCGCTGTGGTTTGTGTCGTAATTACCGTCACCACAACTGTAGTGCACATGAATCGACTCCAAAGTTTACGGGAATGCGTTTACAACCAGCGTAGCAAAAGTTGTACCTGCTTCGCGGGGCCCGTCATTGGCTCGCCAAGTTTTCCTACCGAGAACATCGAGTTCACCGAGGACGGTAAAGTTTGTCACTTCTTGAAAAGCTTTCGAATTTTCCGTTACAATAAATCCCCATCGTTCTTAAATTTTAGGGGGAGCACGCTACATATTCGCTGATACTTCTGACTGTGATGTGGTCCATGGGGCCTTGTACGCTTGTCTGCGTGCATTATTTGGCCTATCCGTTCTGGGAATTTTGGTATCTCTCTTTTCGGGCATGCTCGTCTATCAACTTCTCGGGTATAAAGAATTACTTGGCACATTTTTTCGCTCTTTTGTATAAAAGCTTGACCAGAGGTAATTTACGCCAGAAACAAATTTCCTTAGTCACGAACGCAAGAAGATGTACTGGGAACAGCTCGAGCTGCGAAGTCGGTCTTTATACCGGAGACACCATACGCCTTGCTGTGGCTGTGGATGTCGCTATCCGCCGCCATCAAATATGTTTTCGTGGCCGCCATGGGACACGTTAGATGACCGGTAAACCCCATTTTTTGTCTTTTTATCTATGGCTTGTGTGTAGTAATAACAAAGCAAAGTGGTTGGAAAGATCCCAGCGGGGGAGATTTCTAATTATGACCAACATTGATATTTATTTTTTCTTATTTTTCGTACATCAGTTTCTGGCCTTTGCAAGGAGGCAATTTATACTCGCCAGCTCCAGAAACGACTCTGTGTCGAGGGCATTGCCACGATAGCCAACATTCTGGCCCCGAAGGTGAACGGAACCCAAGCCCACGCCGTGGAGGAGCCTGGCATTGGCTACCTTGGAGACCGTCTCCCAATTTACATACTGAAAATGGAGCCAGCAGTCATAGCAACGTTACTACGCAACAGCCACTTCGGTAAGTAACAAACCCAATCCATTAAAACAGCCTTTTTGTCTCCCTGTCTCTCTCGCTCGCTCCTTTTTTCCGTCAAGAGAAGAATAGTGGTTTTGTAAAAGCAGCTTAAAGCATTCGGCGCTCTATTACAGTTACCGTTTTCGACTGAGCGTATTAAGATAAGCGAGAACGATCTCAACTCACGTTTACTCTGCTTGTCTCTAGGGAGGAGGGTACTACCGGCCCGGCTATTATTGGCCCTGATGACCATTACGGGTTTCCCTTATCAGGCTCCCGGAATCCTCTTACTACCCCCACCACCAGCAATCGACCAACGTTCCCCGTACCGCCAATGCTCGGTGCGGTTGCTCAATCCTCGCAGTTAGGCACAGCTTCACCGCTATCTTGGGGTCCACCTCCGCCTTACTCTCGTGGGAGTTCAGCCTCAATGTCTCCAGCGGGTTCCCCGGCACCGTTTTCTACTGTTTCGGGATCACCCGCGGGATTAGATGCTAACCCTTTGTTGTGCAAGAATACTCATTCGCACGGACGTGGGAGTGTAACGTCTTCGGATACTAATGAAGATAAAAGATCGGGTCGACGATCTCCTACAATCCGTCCTGATCAAATTGGCGGAGGCACAGCCACCGGAACAGGGGGCCGCAAGTTTAAGAAACGTAATCCAAATTACCACGGATCCCTCGCAAAGGAAACCCTGAACTCGAATGTGAAACCTAGTTTGTGTGATGTGATGGCGAATGCAAATTCCCTGGCGGAAAAGGCTCTTACAGCGGCGAATCATGCAAACAACAACCGACAACAACTTCAAGGAGGAACTGGGATGGCTGCTAAAGAGCCCGACTCGGAACTCTATTTTGCGGACGTGTCTTCTTGTGCATTGTCAGTGCATAATGACGGCACCGAGTCTTGCATGTATGAGGAGATTAGCCATCGTTATGAGCCTGTGCAAGACTCGATTGCGATTCACCGGGACAGGGATTCGAATCAGCAGTATAATTTGAGCCGACCTCGACTCCCGTCCAACAGTAGCAATTCGAGAAAAAGTGTAGAACTAGGGATTATTACTCAAGCCATGATGGTGAATACTCACGGAAAACTCAACTATCAGCGACACAGCTTTGACCAGCCTCATCAAGACAATATTTATATGAACAATTTAGCCAACTGTGCCGATTTACCTGTCCGAAAAGAAACGAGAAGCAGTAGCTTCTCGGCCATGACTGCCAGTCAGCAGCAACAATTTTCCCCTTCGGCAAGGAGACAGCCGGTTACGTTGATTGAACAACTTCATCTCGGCAATAGTAGTTCCAATTTATATACCAATATCTCAAGTCCTCCGACACCGCAAAGACTCCCGCGACTGGCAATCCTGGAAGAAATGCAGCAGCATAGCCACAAGGAGCATGAAAGGAAGCCACCGCCGGAAATAATTACTATGGGACCAGTCCACGTGGCTCAAGTGCACAAAAACCTGGTAAACAACTCGTCTTTCGTTCCATACAAAAGGGATTATCATAGCACATCACCCCAGGAACAAGATCAAGCCTACGCTAATATTTCCCAGACTGGAAGCGGTTCAACTCCAACTCATACTAAACCCCTCCCACAAACAAACCTAGATTTCGATTATCATGTCCCTGATGCTACCGCAATCGATTCGTCATGGCGAGAGGGAAATTTTAAAGGCTTATCACCTGACGATGAAGTAGCCGCACTTACCAGTCAATTTGATGAAGCACCTATAGAATTAGAATCTGACTCTGACGATTCTGAATGCGACTCAACAATCCGTGCAGTCAACGTGTAAATAATGCCACTAAAAGTAGTGATTTTTTTTGCTTCTGGACTCGTGCATGCGGTATAATTGTGCCATATATCCCAGAGCTTGCGGTCAAGAAGAGGGATTGTACCATGGAATAAAAACATAAATAGATTACGTTATATAAAAAGTTACACGGCCCATTCATCTTATTGGATGTGTTAATAACTTTTCTTATTCACATTTCTAAATATTTTACAAAACAACCCTTCCCATGGTGTTTATACATACAGTACACGGCTTTCCAACCAGCGAGTTAGGACCCTGCGTTTTTTGTACAGATATGAATCAAGAAAGCATTGCTAGAGATGTGACACAAAGCATTAAGCTCCAACCCTCCCACCGCAGCACGTTTATCGATCCTGAGGTTGCATCAACTGTTCTACATTGATTTGGTTTCCATGGCCTCAAATCGCCTTCAGACGTACGAGCTCGGAGACATATCGAAAACTTTCCGATACCTTCTTCCAGGCCGGTGATACGGTCTTCGCGCACACCATAGCCAACGTCCTTCGTCACTACCGCGTTATCTTCCGCATTTAGCGAATTGGCAGCATCAGTCAACGGACGAACTTCTATGTGGAAGTCGCCCACGTCATGTCTGGACTTGACGTACCAAGCATAAGACAAAGCATGGTCCCTCCTAGAAATGTTGATAATTTAAATCAGAATGATAAAGTTTTCAGCTTCTGGAAAGTTAACTTACCATACGCCATATTTGAATGTTAAATCGGGCGTTATTTCATAACGGCTATCTTTGAAATAAATATCTTTCTTGGGACAAGTCAATGCATCGTCTGGAATGGAAGACAAAGTTTGACCCGCCAGAGATGACGGACTTGAACAATAGACGTGGGACCATGGGCCGGAGTCTTGTTGGCTTGACAACCAAAAGGTCAACTGGCGCAGTCTGCAATCACATGCAACAGGGTTGTCTATTCAGCGAAAGAAAAAATTAACCCAAATCTATAGGCGGTATAAATTAATTCGGTACTAGTACGTTTACCTTGCAAAATGACTTGGGTGCCTTTTTCTATGAGTGGCATTAGTTCATCGTAAAAGCGCGTTAAGCTGTTTTTGGATAAATTAATGTTCTTCAACTTGGTACAGTTGGTCATATCAATAATCGGAATATCACTCAACATATTGCCACTAAGATCCAAATGCGTCAAATTGGACAGAACTCCTAGTTCGCCTTCTTTGAGCGACGTCAGCTGGTTTTCTGACAGATCGAGAACTTCCAAAGTTGTCAAGTTGGGAAAAACTCCTAGGAAAAAAATTTAAATGTCTCGGTAAAAAATCTTTCGTGGAAAAATTTACGGTGGCGAAGTTCGTTAATGACATTTCCTTGTAGATACAGCTTCTTGAGTTTCTTAGTGCCCTTCAGCAAATCTTTCGTGAGCACAGGTATTGTGTTGTGGGAGAGATCAATCTCACTCAATCTATACGGGACCCAAGGACTTTCCGGGAACGTTTTTCCCGTAACGAACGAGATTCGGTTGTGACTCACATTCACCTATAGGAGTCGGGGGAGATAGTGTGTCAAACCAGGCAACAATGGACCAAAGAAATCCAATAAAAAAGAGATTCATGTTACTTTTTCTAAAGATAGGCAATCTTCTAGGAGAGAGTGGGTTTTGTTGTCCAAACGTTCCAATAAGTTCCGAGATAAATCCAAATTCCACATGGACACGAGTCCTAAAGCCCCGGGACAAACAAGCAAATAAACCTTTCAGTTTCTAACAAAGCAGCCAATATTACCTTTGAAAGCTCCTGGTGGTATGTTAGTAATTTGGTTGTTGCTAAGATCGAGCTTCAAGAGTTGCAAAAGCCCCTCAAAGGCTCTGTCACTTACGGTGCTAATTTGGTTGTCTTGCAAATGAAGTTCAAAGACGACGGGCAATCGCCCAAAGGCGTTTCGATTCAATTCCGTCAAACTGTTCTTATCTAAGTACAGGTATTGCAGCGAAGGTAGGGTTCCTAAAGCTTCCCATGGTACTTGACTAATGTTGTTGCTCCGCAAGCCCAGTTTTTGCAGCACGATCAAATTGGCGAAGGAACCTGACTCCAAATTCGACCCCAGTTGGTTGTAGCTAAGGTCAAGGAAGAGTAGCGAGTTCATCGTTGGCCACATACGGTTGGCTGGCAGCTTGCTCACATTGTTGTAACTCAGGTCTAGGTCGTTCAACGAAATGGGGAGCGTGAAAACCGTCTCGAGTCGATTATGATGGACTGCGAGCTTTCGAATGGAGACCAAACGCGTGAAGGCTCCTCGACTTACGTCTTTGATGTTGTTGTAACTCATATCCAGTTCTAATAAGGTAGGCATGGAGCCAATAGTAGATCCTCCAAGGCTTGACATGTTATTATAACTTAGATTTAAGAAACGAATGCTGAATAAATTGGTGAATACTGAGCCATCAATTTCCCGGATCTTGTTATGGCTCAGATCAATGGTGTGAAGCTCGTATAACTTGGGAAACGTCTTTTTGGGTACGACCTCCAAATCGTTATTTGACACGTTCAGGATCTTGAGACCTGTCATGTTATCGAAGGGAATGTGCAGGAGGTTCGTAAAGTGATTGAACTCTAAACGCAACTCTGTTGGGTAGGTCGTTGAATCCAAGGAGGATTTGGGGATCACTGACAAGTTATTGTACGATAAATCCAAGACTGTTATGTTGGGACAGTTTTGAAAGGCTCCGGATTCAATCTTGCTTATAGCGTTATGGCTAATATTGATTTTTACGAGATAGATATCCTTAAAAGCTAATTTCAGAATTTCCGTGATTTGGTTTTCCGCCAAGTCAATGTGCTCCACTAAGTTCAGGTCGTTAAACATTTGAAAATCAACCTTCGCGAGCCTGTTGCGAGCAAAATCGAGCGTCCCCACCCGGGTAATGGTACCGAAAGTTCCTCGCCCGATGTCTGAAATGAGATTGTCGCTGAAGTATACACGTCTCAAAAAACGCAAACCACGGAAACTGTTGACGTCCAAGCGCGTGAGTTTGTTATGGCTCATGTTTAAAGTACGAAGCACCGTGTTTCGCGCGAACAATCCACGGGGGAATTCGGTAAGGGAATTCTTAGAGACATTGACGGACGTCAGCTTCGTTAAATCCGAGAAAAAAGTGGGCACCATCTTGGTAAAATTATTGGAAGACACATCCAATTTTTCAAGGTTTCGCAAACCTTGGAAACTATTCTTGGGAATGTCGCTTAGCTCATTGCCGTGGAGGTCTAAAGACTTCAATTTGTCCATGCTGTGAAAAGCTTCGGTATGAAAGGCAGCCAGTTTCGATCCGGCAATGACTAACGTTTCCAATTCGCTCAAGGTGGCGAAAGAATGCGCGGGTACTGTCTTGACGTTGGAATCTTCAATAATTAGGGAAGACAAGTTACCCAAGACCTTAAAAGCTCCGGCAGGAATCTCTTCCAGTTGGGTACGGGTGAGGAGAAGCTCTTTCAATGTTCGATTCACGCCCCAGAAAGCATCCTCTTCAATCCATTTCAGCGGAGTGTCTTCGATAACGAGTTTTCGGATAGACAGAGCGTGAAATACAGGCCCATACAAGCGACTGATTCGACAATTGGAAAAGGTTAAGGTATCAACCAACGTTTCCTGCAGATGGTTGACTCCCAACGAAATTGACGCCAGATTAGCTGTCGAGCAGCGCACGAAAATACCAACATCTGAGCCCTTTTCGCAAACACAAGGGAATATTGTGTCGTTGGAGGCAGGGCAAGGAAACTTGGGTCCTGGTGGAATATAACCTCCTTCAATACAATTCCAATTCAGTAGAACTACCCCGACAACGGTCAGAACAATACGGATATTCATGGCAAAATTTCCTGAAACAAAAATTTCATTAGCTTTCTGAGACACTGAAAGTCTAGCTCAAGGTTGTATACAAGCGAAAATAAGTCTGATTAGGGTGGGTTTGGGACAGGTTTCGATACTGTAGTCAGCGTGTGGGTATGCTAATGCCTACCTAGTTGCAAGGTCAGATGACGTCAAAGAGGAAAGGTCTTCCTTTCGACACTCTTAACATTACGATATTAAAAAACGAGACAAGATCCTACATCCTATTCTAGTAGATGTAGCTTGTCTTTATAAACTTCAACATTAATATCTTTACACGACATACCTGGCTTATAATCGGAAATAGTTGTAATAAATAGAAAGTCCACTGCTGAGGCTTAGGATCCGTTAGCTGGCACCATTTTCAGATCTTTGTTCACCTTGTCAACATGATTTCAAATTTTTAACTTATTCAACTATACAACCATTTCGTAACACGGAGTACCAACACCATGGAATTCTCACAAGGAAATGAAACGTAGTAGGATGAAACCTAAAAAACCAGCTGTTCAAGCCAACAAACCATCAAGGTTTTCCACTTCTCGAACGAAGGATATGGCTTAGACCCTTAGACCACGCCAAATACGTCCAACAGGTAAAAGTTGCTTAGCACAACAGTACACCTGACCCACTTTCTCCCGCCCACCCCTCTAGCAATAATAAGACAACTGTTCCCTCAGGCTAGCAATGTTTTCATATTCTGTACTGTATTCATTATCCTAAAAAATGCCTAGTGTATCCTACCTACTCTGGCAGCAGAAATTCCAAGAGCAAACACAAAACATCCAGAATGACGAGATCTAGGATGTGGGAAGATCTCGGATGTTAATCCCCCAGCCCAAAAGCGTAGGTTGCAATCACAAACACCCAGAAAGGAAAAGAACCTTTCGTCGTTTGGAAACCAGAAAAACACCGTAATCGGTAACGTATTGCCCAACACAATTTGCCTTTTTAATTCTAGAGTAAAAAAAACACGACGTTTTGCAACTTGGCCAGAAAATGACATCAGCAGTAAACCTAAACCTAAGGGCCTAACTTTTTGAGAACTTTGTTTCCTTATAAATTTTAAGATGAAAATATACTAGTTGCGAGGCTGAAAAGGCACTTTTATGTATGTAAAAAAAGACATGGCACAGCTGCACCGTGAATATTACGTATAGCAGCGATACATTGGTCTCATATAGCATAGCTTCGCAATAAATCTACCGAATCCATGCAGCTTGATGTAAACAAGGCTTTGAAGTACGGAACACACACTAAATTTTGAACCCCAAGCTAAGAAGATCCAAATAACGTTGCCTTGCTTCAACATGCTCAGCTGGGCGATTGTGCGGCGTCCATTTTGGCTCCCCAACGAAGAAGCGCCTGGCTTTCATATAGTTCTGCAAAATTACCAACAGACAAAAAAAACGAGATAAAAAAATCAGAAATCCAGTTATAACTTACGTTGGTATCGAGAGTAAAGCGGTGATAAATTCCAGCAGGAATAATCAATAAGTCACCGGCATGGACTTCAATACGAATCCAGCGATCATGAATATCACGGACGTCAAAATATCCTGAGCCAGCTGACACAAAACGAATCTCTTCATCTGTATGTAAATGTTCGGTGTAAAAAATCTTAAGTTTCTCTTCGTAATTTGGGAGCTTGTCCGTGGAGATCTCAATCTGATCTTCGTAAGTGTAACCCCGCTCTTTCTTAATTTCCTCGAGCAGAATTCGTGTTTCATCATCTTGATCCAGCTACAATTACGAACAAACATTATCGTAATAAGAATCGATAATCAAAACACGAGTGATAATCAAAATGAAGTAAATAAAATGAGCGTTACTTGAAAATATATGACACCAGATTTGTCATACAACTGACCGAGGTCCACGTACTCGGGCGGATTTAACTGGTGCTCAAATCTTTGATCTTCCTCCGAATCATCCATATACCAAGCACGCACCATATTTCTGGAAAGCAATACAAAACAAGAAATTTGACTAATTAAAAGTCAAAAGTCCCATCTAGCTCTTCAATCTTTTTTATTCATATCATCGCACAGAACAAGTTCGCCCACCATCCTTCCTAAGCTGGGTTCAAATTCCTTCTCGAGATCTTTATAAGCTTGCACAGCAGCTTGCTGAAAATAGTAATTCTCAGTCAAGATCAATTCCCCGTACAAGTAAGCCCCCATGGCTTGGTTCTCGTGCAAAAAATGCCTGAGTTGAGGCAACGCTTTTTTATAGCGATGACGGATTGTCAGTTCATACCAACGGTGTAAAACTTCGGCGTTCCTGTCAAAAACTTGGTAATGTGACGCAAACTTCTCCAGGTCTGCACCCGATAACTGAACATCATTTTCCAGTAATTTATCCATCAACATCACCAAAACATCGGAAAACAATCTGTCAAGCCTTACAAGCTCATGCAATTTACGTTTTCTGGACAAAATTCCCCGGTTTTTCCAAAAATGTACATGAATTTTAACCAGGTCGACCAACGGATTTTCACTAAGTAATTGGCCTAATAAAACGTCCATCTCAGGCGGCAAAGTCGCTTTGTCTAACCAGGCCGAGCACACAGCTTCGATAGCTACCGAACCACCGTCGCCTAAGACGGCAGGGAATGTTTCAACGAAGAGATTCAGGATATCTTTGGATGTTACTAAGCAACCATGGTACTTTTCCATGAGCGAACTTAAGAATTTAAGAAAGTGCTCCAAACCCACCAACGAGGCGAGGTAATGCAAAAAGAAATATCCTTTCAAATAATGCACTTGCAAGAACGGCTTGTCTGCGTGGGCTGCATTTGGTACAGAACCCGCTTCTCTCATATCTCCCATGGGTCTTAAACTTCGTAAATCTTCGCTCGAATGCTCCAACTCTTGTTTCAACGCATGGTACTTGTTCAATGCTCGTAAACGACGCCAATGATACTGCTCCTGTGAATTTTGGCGGCTCTGCAGAAGTTTCTCGTGAAGAAAATCTTCCAGAAAGGTGGCGAAACCTTCGCTTAGCCATTCTTCGCTCCAATTTCGAGGGCCAATGGTGATGCCAAAATAGGCATGGCTAAGTTCATGGGCGAGTTGGACTAAGTTGTGTTCTTCACGTCCAAACAAACTTTGGGATACAAAGATTAACGAGGGACTGGCAAAACCTAAACTGGCAAAGCTTCGCGGCAACAGTACCATGTCTATTTTGCCGAAGGGATACGGGCCCAGAACTTGCTCTAGCAATGCGACGTAAGTTGGGATGCAAGTTCTTAATAGTTTCCAAGTTCGTTCTATCCAAGACGGGGGACTAATTAGGCGAAAACGAATGTGTTTCGGAGTCGTCGCTCGGTAAGGACAAGGATACGCAATATGGGAACAAGTAACTGGGCTTATAACAATTTGGCGATTCGGGGTTAGGCCAAGTGGTACATCCCTAGTCGTCCATTTTCCTACAGCGAGGGCAAATGTGGACATGGGTAAAACCATTTGCGTGTATGAATAATGTAAACGGAGAGTCGACTCGACGCTGGCAATGTGTATGTCAGACTCGTTGTCCCCCGTCGTAAGTGCAAGGTAATCTTGGGGTGCAGTAATTATGCATTGCCACGTAGCCATGGCATTGGGAGCATCTTGGCACGGAAACAAAGATCGATTATTAATGTAGCAACCCGGAGTAAAAAGACAAGGGTTGCTATCTTGATCTTTTCTCCAGAGCGTCGAAATATTCTCCTTCGAGTTGGAAGTTGTATAAGTAATGCAAACGACCCACGGAAGCTTAAGGAATGAGTTGTTTATCGTAGGATCAGAGCTCCACATTTGTAAACTCCAGGGCTCAACGCAAAAAGAAAGTTGGGAACGAGGCTTGGCAAGCCAACTTGCCAAATTTGCGAAGGATGTTTTAGCTTGGGAGCTGACTAAGTAATCTACTATTTCTCTTGTCTCAACCTGAACAAGCTCAACTCTGGCTATGTTCAAACTCCGGCTATCCAATACGATCTTCCAGTCATTTAAACTCGCGACGGAGTTCTTTATGGGTTCCGCGAAAGCTAGTGTAACTCCTTCAATTATCTGTGTCGTAAAGTTAATGCTGAAACATAAGCCATAGTGAGGAATGCAGACATCTTGAATATTGGCTACTAGTGGCAGGTCGTTTTCTGTAGTAGATTCCATGGTAAAAATGAATCTAAATACAACTACTGGGTTATCCACAGTGTTTTACGTAAGATAACAACCAAAGCATATTCAAAATTTTGTGAAATAATGCAATATAGGCTCCAGCCACACGGCCTTGAAAATTCAGTCAACCAAATGAAACACTCATGACTCAGCAACACAGGACAGTTGCGAACGGCAATCTGCACAATAATTTACGCTTTAAAAGTAACAAACATATTTTACTTTACTTTCGTAAATTCTCGAAAAACAAACATTGACAAACACGGAGTTTTTGGAGCCTTACCAAATGATTGAAATGAGTCTCCCTAACAAAAGGCGGACAAAAATACACAGAAGCACGCCGTTGACTTGTGCACGAACGCGTTTCTCTATCAAGGCAACACAAATATAATGCTTTGAAGACCCTTCTCCATGTTCAATAGGCTTGATATTTAATTATCGAAAGCAATCATGCATAATGTACAAACTCCGAAGTTGTATTTCAAGCGGGACATGATAATAGTTTTGATTAATCGCACGCTTTTCATAGACTAGAAAAAATCGCGTCTTGAGCTAAACTCCCTAAGAAAGCCTAAATGATTATCGATCAAGCTAAAACCACGTTATTTGAGCTGCGTCAGTGTTTTCTACGTCTCTATTATTGGTCGGGTCAGTTTACGGTTAAGGCACGAAAGAGATAAAGGGCAATAAGATTTAACTTATCCCAGTAGTGGAATGATTAAGTTTGGGAAATGGTGACACAAGTTTAGACGGCTGTGTGCCGAACGACAGGAGGGAGATCTCCGTACACCGTTGAACTTCGCGCTGACCATCCGGACACGGACACAGCCGAAGCACACCTCGAAATAGGTTCTATTGATGCAATAGATCCTCTTGTAAAATTATTGGAGGCCACTGCCGTGGATCTCAGGCTGTAAGTAGAGCCTTCTGGCTGTGCCATCGGTGGCCGGGAATGACGCTTGTAAGGATCCGGGGCTGTATCAATTGAACGAGTGGAGGCCCGTAACGGAATTGTTGCTTGTACATCAACGCCCGATAGGCGGCGGTTATTGCGATTTGAATATGACACAGGAAACTCTTGACCTGCTACACGAGTTGGATAATTACTCTGTGAAAACGAGTGGCGATGACTGTTGCGATCCGAGAAAGGTACAGGTTCATAAAGCATAGCGCTGTTGGGTCGACTTAACTAAAGTAAGAATGTATGTTAAAATTTCAAACGAAACAAGAGTAGTAACCATAGTAACCGTTTGCGGCGTTATTTCTCCGGAGTAGACAGTTTTACAACAATAGTATAGGGAGAAGCAGGATGCCACTAGCTGAGCAAAGCTGATGATCATAAGACCCACGCTGGCTTGGGTAATTTGGCCTGAGCTTGGGTTTACTATAAAGCAAATTTTTAAACAACTTTGCTAATGAATTCTTAATTGCTTACCGCAATAAGGAGGGACGAATGGAGGAACACGGTGAGGATCCGAATATGTTGGACACTTAAGTACGGCACCAAGATCCACAGCCGCGACAGCCATTAAAGCGACAGTAAAAAGTGAGCCAGCCACTGATGATATTAGGAAGGCCATTATACTAATTATGACAATTTTAGGTTTAATAGCGCTAGTTAAGGATGCGTTGAGAGGTTACCTGCAGAGCATGGACTCGCAGATAGTTATAAGTCCCAATATGCCTTGCACAAAGAACACTGGTCCTGTCCAAAGACCAGCGCTAACATTATGGAAGGGGGAATTGGCCATAATGAGCATAACTTGAAGAATAATTGCTGCAGCACCAGCACCTAGATGAACTAGAGAACAGGTGCATAGCAATGTCTTCATGCAATTTCCAGGCATGCTCCTGGAACCTCCCTCCTTTGTCATTCTTACAATCTTAGGATAAAAAATGAACCAAGCCAAGGGCTCTTTTATTTCTTGACCTTCACTTTGTAAGAAAACGGTTGCTTTCTAGGGAAGGCTTTGGTTATCTATACGGTATGCACTTTTCCACGTCGCGTCATTTCAAATTCAAATATACAACCTGTTAAATAAAATAGATAAAAATGAATGTTCATTAATTTTAAAAAAACCGTTCCATTGCAGTTAAGCTTAAGCGTTAAGGTATTGGTTCATTAGAATCCTATCGCTAAAAAAATATACCCGTATAATGAACCTCTATAATTTCTTGAGTATTCAGTCGAAATTTGATTGAAAGTATCGAAAGCGAGGAAAACAACGCGAGTGTAATTGTTTGTAACCGGAGTATCAACAAGCATTGGAAGGACACCTAGCGATACCGGGAGCGATGATAGGTAAAAGCCGAAGGGCGAACTGTTACAGCGCGAGCCCGTGTAGCGAACCCAGTTCTCCATTACAACGAGTAATGACTAATATAAAAGGAGAACGGGAAATAAAGCCGAATAAAGACAACAGCGATACGAATACTATTTAACAGCTCTTTATTACAATATATGAAATGCACCAGAACGAAAAGTCAAGCTGAAATCCCCTCCACCCCTGTTTGCGAGAATTTTGCCTGTTCCCGTATGTACTGCACTCATGTGGGTATTTGCCTGGTATCAAATATTTGAGATTGAACCGTTGTAATAAGCGCAAATATGTAGAACATTATTCCATCAATTATTAAAAATACGTGGAATGCTAACAATAATAAAGTTAACTACTTAACGGGGACGATAGATAATACAATGTCTATAAGTCTTTCATGAGTTTCATGAAATAACGCAAGGTGGGGCCACTATACATACAAGCAACTGCAGCGCTTCAAGTGAGAGTTCCTATCGAAATATGATTAGCTAATCAACCTATCTCTTATCGACACGCCAATTGCGATTGCTTTCATAAACCAATGCTGTTTCTACTCAAGCGTGCGTTAGCGAAAACGGACCTGAAGGTAACGTAATTACGGACGGCAAATCGTTGCAAAATACGGACCGATGTTTACTCAGAAGACTTAAAAAATTCAAGAATTCGAACACTATTACCCTTTACTTTTCAACATTACGTCCATAACTGTCTATAATAATAATAAGAATTTCACAATAACTATCCATGCTTAGCCGCCTTCATTTCCCTTTGACCCGAGTTCTCCGTTCGCCTTTTCCTACCACAATCGGGAAACTACTAGCCCAAAGCTAGCTTACCGACAAGATGAAAAGTTCCTCGACAATGTCAATTAGAAACCGAACAGTCAAAACGAATAATACATTTCCAAAGTAGATATCATTTGTAGTGAAAGGAATCAAATTGACCGCAGATACATCCAATAGTTATATGAATAATTGCCAAGATACGCAATTTATCACACCGGTAACCGAAGTTTTATAAATGCCAAAATTCATAATTCAAAATTCGTAAAAATAATCCCTAGTCTACGTTTCCAAACTTTTAAAAACTATCCTGGTGTCCAGGTTAATTTTTGTGCCTCCATACTCGCAAGGAAGAATTTCCGGGTTAACGTGGTTATGTAGGGCATCGAGTTTGCTTCCATGGAAGTAAATCTACGGAAGGAATTACTTGATAGCATCAAAAAACAACCCACAGCTTTCTTTAAGTTATTTACTCGGGTCTTCATCTTCTCCGACAGAAAGGGCAGGACCATTGAAAACAGCATTCCAAAGATGAAAGGTTCATTAACGAAATGAATACCCTTGAAACGGATTGGAAACGAATCCTGTAAGTGTTGCAGGTTAGTTTTCGATACGCAAATTTTTTAAGGTAGTTAATAAATCACAAACCTGGATTAGGGATATTACTTTACTGGCGTAAGACGGTGTGAAGTGTCGTGCTTGGGACAAATAGAAATTCCCCATGTCAACAATGCAAACGACCCCCGTGATTTGCGTTTCGGGGTCTTCCACCAATGTTTCAAGAAGGGCAACATTGACTCGAAAAATGTCTTCTATTGAACACTCCCTCGGAGTCCAACGACCTGAAAAGCATATTTCACAACCGCATTGTACGTAAACATGGATCTCATTTATTTTTGTCGTTTACCAGCTCTGAATATGAAAACTGGACAGCCTCTCTTATCTTTATCGGGTAAAAGCAATTGCATCTCCTGCTTAAGAGCGTGACCCATCTCCGACATTGGAATATTGAATAAATTCCTGTTATTCCTTCGCATATTTATGTAATTTTTTAACTAAATCAATTAATTAATTAATCTTTATGCAAATTGGTCTGCAGTAATAAAGTATACCAGTTTGACAGCGCGGTCAATATTGAATTTCCTTGCCCGCAAAAATACGAGTAAGAAGGGTGAATCTGTAGGACAATCCAACGACATACCTACACACAAGATAATCAGAAAGTAGGGCACGAGCAGTTAAATAAAGGAAAATTACTTTGCACACAGTTACGAAACTTTTGGATAACTACATGCAGTTGGCTGGTGTCTTCGCCTAATTCCATTTCAGCTTGCTTTAGTCGCTCTACGGATAATTTCTTTTTACTAAATTCAGCTTTACACGAATAGGACTGTGAAGTACAGGATAGAAATTGTCTCGGGTTCACAATGGGGTTTTCCATCCTCGTAGGTTGCAAACTGGCACGGCTTTGTAAGGTTTGCAGCTTAACCGGTACACCTATACAACACGAATCCCCGAAATCGGATTCAGTACCAGCGGGAGAAATTTAAATAAAAAACAACAATCTGGAAAAAGTAAACGACTTTCCAAACGAGTCTTAAGCAACTGAAAGCGAAAGATTAGGGTTAGATGCAACTCACAAATTTATGTAGCGATCACAAGGGTTATCATCCAAGCCAAGTTACGAACCTTTTTTCCCACACCAGTCAAACCTAGTGCACAGACATCGAGCCACTAAAGTCGAACCTTACAACGGAAAGCAAAATTATAACTTACCCTACGTTTTCGTGGCAGAAAGCTAAAATGACTTAGGTCACGGTCAGGTTAGGTCCTGCCTTTGCTCTGAATGACCTGAGACCCTTCTTTGATCTGCACTTTCTCCCTGTAGCCTACTATTCTGTACTTTCTCCGTTTACGACAAGCGCAACAAGTACGAACAGCAAGTTCTTGGAACCAGCAACCGACTGCTACGTCGAGTGGACTCGGATATGGAAGGAGACAGCAAGGCCTTGTACTTTGAAACTCGCAAACAAAGCGAAATGGTTATCTCATTAAAAAAAGAAAAAGAAACATACACTACGTTGCAGCGTAGTTTGCTGCTGACTGGTATCAGGCTGTCTTGACGAAAATGAAAATGTATAAAACGTAAAAAGAAAAATAGCGATTAAAAATTTAATCCAGTGGACAAAAGGATAAAAGATGAGAAGGATAAAAAGAGGAAGGATAGAAGGGTATAAAGAATATGTATGATATGAATATATGAAGGATATAAGGACAAAAAAAGAAGAAAGAAGATCTGTAGTATCTAGAAGCTGCAGCTTTTACTGTAGGAAGCGCTCGTACCCCTATATATATTATCGACAAATTCTACACAAATAGGATTATTAAAAAAAGCAACCTCCATTGCAACTTACTGTAAGTAGAGTTCCTATGAGTCTAATTTTGGTCAACAAAATAATTATACACAAGCTACGTAAACTAAATAGAAAACAAAGGTCCCCTAGGGGCATCAACGTACGGCATCAGCTTTCGCTTTGACCGGTGACGCTTTGAACTCTCACTTCTTTGTGGATTTACTTGCCGCAGAAACATTCGTATGGATAAAAACGAGGATTTGTTATTCACTTAATAGTTTGTACGGTACTTTCTTTACGGTACAAAAGATTCGACATGATTATTGTTTCTGTTGAGTACATAGACACTACAAAGAGGGTTCTTTTTTGCGTCACAAAAAAAATTATAATTTTGTCCAACACGAATGGAGAGCTTATTTATAGCTACAAATTGCATATGGATGTTTAAAAACATCTACCCAAAGGAGTACAAAATTATCTGCTACACTGTTAGAATTAAATACGCGATAAGAACTTCATAAACAAAATACAACAGATGGCTAAATGAAGACCGTTTAAGTCCCCCCATAACTTCTGGATGATAGTAATTAGGCATAAAAGCGCAAAATCAAAGTCATCTGGGAAAAACAATCGCAATCCACTCAAAGCCGATTACACCTCGTACGTTAGAAACTGGTAGGATAATCAAAATAAAGCTTCAAAATAAAGAAACAGAATTACGTTTTGCAGTTGCCCTAAGTCACCAGGGTTTTTCGTTTATGAAATAAAAAAATCCGGACGGAACACTATAGTTGTCCCGTTTTTCATGAAGATATAAAGCTTTTCACGGGCAGTTGGGAAGAAGAAATTATGTATACATTCTCGACAAGCGAGTAAATGCTGGAAAAAAGACCGAAAGTCTATCGACTCGCAAGCATTTTGAAACCTAACCGAAACAGCACATCAGCAGACTCCCAAGTGTTCTTCCAAAAGTTTGAATGTCCCTTTGAAAATTCTTTTTGTACACATAACCGTTTTTACTTGTTTCTTCTTCTAACTTTTCCTCTTCAATTTACAAGCCGAACGTATTTTGAGAAAACTGTCCCTATTTCTCTACAAAGAAGGGACCATTGGGTACCTCTCCTTAAAATGGAGGGAAAGACCTGAGTGCTTTTTTTTACTAACCCGGGTGCAAAAGCAAAAATTTAACTAGGAAAGAAATCATGAAGCTGATTAATGCTGAAGTTTTGCTGTTCAAATAGACTGACCTTGACGAAAACAGGGTGCGTTACGGACCAAATTAAAAAAAAAATAATCGGAATGTTGCGCTGTCTAAAAGTTTTAGAAAAGGAGTCCTCTCTAAACTTCCACTAGCTCAACAAGAGACAACCCATAAATACTCCACAAAAGTTCATCTGGCTTCCTTCCCCCCCAAAAAAAATTCCGAAAAAGTGATAATAAACGATGAAATAACGTTATTATGGCATGGTCGTAACAAAAGCCGGAGCCTTTCTCGACCACTCACAGATCAGCTCAGCGCTTGCGAATGATGTCGGTCATTGTACACGGTGAAAAAACTATGTAACTACAACGACTATGGGGTGACCTGCCAAGAAACGTTGAATAAGTAAAACATGATTCTAACCTAGAATATGGCACAGCAGGGATATTACCTAATAAACGGCAAATGTGGTTTCCATGTCCCCATTACGCATAAAATTCCCGCGAGTTCTTCGAGTACGAATTGGACGTTGGTGAGCGTTTCGGCTCGTCAAGTACGTAAGATCCTTCATCCTTCTTGCGCATACGGTATACGATAAACATAACCAACAATATGGCACACAATAGACCAACCACAGCACCTCCGATCACGGCTAAAAATCATAATAATAAATATGTAAAAATCCAGAATGAAAAATAAAGTAAACTAGACAGTAACAACGTTGTTTCCACTTGGTAGTATTACCTGCCAACACTCCTGGTTGGGCAAAGAAAGAGGTGGGCCGATCTTCGTGCTTCCTTCCCAATATGTGAACGTCATTGTTCAAGTTATTTTCCTCTTTCTCCGAAACGCTTCCACCATCGACAATCTCTGGAGTCCGACTAGGAGTATCTACCACGATTTCGTTCTCTTCGTTATCTATGTCCTCGGGCAACTGCTAAATATAACCGTAAAAAATGCCGATTATTTATATTCTTATTTGCCGCCTTCCCCCACCCTCCCAAAAACCCGTGTAAGGCTTTCTTTTTTGCTTAGTCTGGAAAACATACCGGTTTAGGCGTGGTTTGGGGCTTCCTTGGCTCTCCTACTTCAGGCAATGGCTTCCTTTCCTCCTTCTTCTTAGGGTCGTCAATCACTACGTAAAAAAAAAGAATGATTAGGTTCACTTAAGCCGAGATTAAGTTCAAGGATCCCCAAAAGGGCACACATGAGGAATAATCACACACAAGCCTTTAAACTTACACGATGTATAATCAAGGCTATCCGTGTTATCGTCAATGTCAGTGATGTTATCATCTTCGTCTTCTTCACCGTCCACATCGATGCCAGCGCCCGATCCGGAACCATCCTGGTCCAAATCGTCTTCGAATTCGTCCGGTTGTACCGGCGGCGGTGGAGGCTGTGTGGGCGGAGTGGAAGGGGGTGGAGCTCGAGTAGTAGTCGTGGTAGTGGTAGTCGTCGTCGTTTTGGATATAGGTTTGTTGTTCCGTGATTGAAGAGTATCTACCCTGGGCGGGCTCGGCGTGTCTTCATCATCGTATCCGGCGTCGTCGCCGGACGCATCAATATAAATATCATCCGGATCTTTGGCGCCAGAAAATCCACCCTGGCGAAGCAAGCAAAATGTTACCAAAAATAAAACTAGGTCTGCCCCGAAACAAAAACAAGCAACAGCAGTTAAGACTCAGTCAACGAATGTTGCTCTTAGTTTTTCCGCTCACAGAAAAGTGATCTTTCATAACATTACAGAATTAATGCGTACAAACCCATCTTCGGGTCGGACTACCCAGATGTATTCCCGCAAACTTATCTCGTTCATTATGTTATTATTATTTTTTTTAACTTTTTTTTTTACTGAGACGCCCTTAAAATCCCAGTCAAGGCCAGCTCTATGTCAAAGAGATTTACTGACAGCTGCCTTTCTCTTAGTCGCGCGGCTTCTCACTTCTATTCCATCCAAGTTTCAATTCGAGACCGGGACATGGCAGAGCGCCACCAACTTAATTTGCTCGACGGTTTTATATCCTTACTCATTAGCTTTGCGCTCAGTTTTTTTGCAAATTACAGACGCGTCCTTTTCTTGAAAACCACGAAGCTGCGCCTCGGAACTAGGAATGACGTCAATACATATAATCGTAGGCTTTTATTACAGAAATGTTTTGAAACAAAACGCTTTCAACCATTCATAATCAACATTAGGACACTTTTTCCATTTTAGGACAAGTTCCTAATATCAAATCACTGACTGGCGTTTCCCCCCACAAGAGGATGTGATTCACCAGGGGAAGACTATAGTTATTTTTAGGCTTTAAAAATTAGACGCTTACTTGGTGTCCTTTTTTTCCCAAGGGGTTTGTAACTCCGTTGGTAGGTGTACGAAGGTTAATTTTTTTTTAACCAAAAGAAATCGTAGGGTTAAACGGTTAAACTTAGGGCTAAAATGTTAAACTTAGTTAAACTGTTAAGTTAAAACGCTTAAAAACAAGTTATACGCATTAAAAAGTGCAACATTTTTTAACACAGTGGTCAGAGTTTACGAAGTTAAACACGAGTTGCGAACCCCTTGCTTTTTTTGAGAAAAAGGACCCGATAAATGTGACAAATTACGCAGAAGCCCGAAATGCGTGACTAAACATGTACGACACCAGGACGTGGCTTTCATTCGGCCATGTGCATTCCGATAAATATCGGAGTCACCGGAAATTACAACTAAAACCATGGCCTGCAGACTAACTACTCATTCACACGTCACAGAAATTGCCGATAAATGCTCGTAAAATTCATTCAAAAACCACAAAAGGACGCAATCCTATATCCAAAGCTTTGTCCGCCCAAGGTGGGGGGAGGGGGTCTATAGTTCTCTTCCTGACAATTATCCATTTGGTAACCTCAACACATCTCGACAGACAGCAGTCAATTCCCTTCTTGCTTTCCTCCACCCCTTAAAAAATGGGGGGGAAGCTCTCTTCCTATGGATATAAGCAATTCTTTCTTCCATTTTACTCTCTGGAGCTCGAGCCAAAGGTTTAAATTTTCCCCTAGACAACCTTAAGGAAAGGCCATAACATCCACGAGCCCCGCAATAAATCTAGTCCTTCCATATTTTAAAATTTAAAAATAAATCAAGACCCGCGTGTTCTCGACTACAGCGTCTTTTTAAGTGTTGGGGTCGCTTTCCAAACACCCCACACACAAGAAAAATGGCCACGTTCAACCCTTTGCAAATAGTAACTATGTACTGTACTCCCTATGCAAACGGCAAGCTTTGGGTGTCGGAACAGAACTGACCTATCATGCCAAACCCAAAAGCCATTTCATAAATAATCTCACACGACATCAACTACGTCACTGGATCTCAAACATTGTTGGCGTATTTTTGTCTGAATGACCAAAACACGATATCTTTACCTCAATTGCTGACTACAAAAAGTGTCCCAAATCTGCGTTGACAAAGAAAGACGGCTGTCGAACCAGGATCGGGCAAATACGTACGTACAGTCGATTTTTTTAGTGAACTGCAACTATAGGGTTTTCCCGTTTACGATTACTCGGGCAATTCTACATATCGATTTGCTTTCTGTGGCAACGTCAAGGAAAAGAAAAGGAGAGCTACGGGAGACAATTCCAAAATCACAAAAGGAATATCCGGTTGTACAGTGTTTTCTCTCCAACACACACTAGGTTTGCTTCAAGATAAAGTTTTTCTTTCCTCCTTTTCTTCCCCCGCTTATAAGAAACGTGTGTACTAAAGTACAAGTAGATGAATTCGAAGGGGACATTTTTCATACAAAATTTCTTGCGCAATTCCCCCAATTGTTTAAGGGGCGTTTCAAAGTGTTGCAGCCCAGAGATGAAAGCAACGTTGTGTGGGTATATATTAAATCTGTCTGCATTGGACTCTTTCATCATCATAACGACAAAACTGTAAACGGAACATTTTTCCGAAGTAAAAGAGGTTGGGGGTAAGGATGAGGTAGATATACGATCTAGGATACAACATAATAATAATAATGACAATAAAAAAACTACTTTCACCGCGACCAGAGCCAAAACTGAGGCACGTGAATCTTCAACAGAAAAAAAGACCATCTTATACACGGGGCGGGTGGCGATCGATACAACAGGTTCTGTCATGACATCTCCGAGCACCTAGGTCACTCCCCAGGACAAGTCCTGTGGTGCATGCTGGGTCATAAAAAACTCCAGAACGGATTACAATAAAATAATAAAAACTGACAATCAATCCTTATTTTTAAACCCAGTTTATCCCTTTCTACACCTATTAATTCATGACCAAATGACTTCAATTCACGACTAACCGATGGTCAATGCAAGATTCCGCGTTAACTCTTTAATTTCAAGTAACAAGCAAGATAAGATAATTAATAAACAATAAACAAAATGGCATGTGCCACGTGACGTGCATAACCTCCTTGGACATGGGAGTGGACGGAACCGTATGGATAACCCATGATTGCGTGTGGTCTGAATAAACTATCGAAGAGCTAAACTTGGAAAAGCAGTAACTGAGAAAGTAATCAAGGAATGAATGCTTTAAAAAGGACGGTGCTTCTGCAAGTTCTGTAGCCCAAGAATGCCAAGCAATACGTCGTCATAGCATCCGCGTATGTCGGCGATCCCAGGTCCATTCTTGACGCAGACTTTCAAGGGGAGATAGTGGCGAGACTGGGAAAGATTTTTTTTTTGCTTAGATTTAGCAAGGTATTTTCGGGTCTTTATTATAAGTCATGCGAATGTTAAAAGAAAGTCCTCATTTACTGACAAGCTACGGAATTGATATCCAGTCGTAAATCATGGAGCGTATGTCTACCATGTTCACAAACTTTCGCTCTTTTCCTCTTGCATATCCATGCAGGTGGTTCATGTTGAATTTTTCGAGGTGTGGCAGAACTGCCTGCTTTTCCATTAACACTTGACGCGCTTGTCATCTTTTTCCTTCAGCTATGTTGAAGAAAACCAAACCAAACTGCGAAACACACATATATTCCACTTTGGCGCAACTCAAAACAAACGGCGCAACTGCTTGATGCATCCAACATGCCAACGGCGTGGAATGTGCCATATTCGACAGTAACTTATGTACAACAACCCAGATATGACTCAAACAAACGTATCAACAACTTTTCATGGCACAAATTTGAAAGAACTATCCCCTTCCCCTTCTTTTCCTAGTAGCATGAACTGATCGGGGGCCAGTTTTGCTTTGATAATTGTTATTATTTTGTAGCGAGACACTTGTGAGAGGTAAAACCCCGAAAGTGTTGGATTGAGGAAAAGAAACACCAAAGAATAAACGTCCCTAATAGCTTATTTATCGAGGACATGAAAGACAGGAGCAGACTAAACATGGCACTCGAAAAAAAATGCCTTTTTTACTCACTATAAATGCAGCTCCAGTCGACCCAAAGCAAGGGAGTCGAGGTAAGGTATAACCCTCAATTTTAGTAGTCTGAACAACAAGGATTTTAACAAACGAGTTAAAGAGTCTACAACCCCAGTCTCGCACAAGCTTGTATATATCCTTTCGCCTTAAGCCCCGGATTATCCTGATATGGGGACTGTACAACGTGCAACTTATGAGAAAGGTAAATTAGCAATAGGCTTACCTGAGATGCAGTTAGGCACACTGCAAGGTGTGAGACGCAAAGCGCCGCGAAAATTGCACGAGTACTCCAATACATTACACACAACCTTTCTAGACAAGTTGGGCTAAAATGTCAACTGCGTCTTCTCTTGGAAAATGCAGATTTTTTTTTATTTCTTCCACGACACCAAAGAACGTCGTACAGTGGGATGTTTTACCTCCTTCAAGGGTAACTTGGATCACTACTACGAAAAAGAAGAAAGGATTGATAAATCTTGTGAATTTAAAATACGCAAGTCAAGATCCAAAAGTGACAAGTTATTTCGTGTATACAAAGACGTCTCCTTGTATTGTAATGTAGGTTGTAATAGCACTTGCAAAACCAGAAATCAGGGTCAGACAAGCAAAGAAGGAATGGCAGGCAGGACAGGATATAGGCTTTGCTCATCTTGGGCTACACTATATGGATGAATAAGGGCTGGGACGCCTGCTTACCTTACAACTATATTTCCGTCGTCCGAGGTATCACCCTCGCACTCTATTTAGTAAAACGTAACAAGACACATGAAATGCTGTGAATTCTTTTGAAGGTTTCATGTAAATAACCTTGCAAATGCTTCAGGAGACGTCACAAAAGACAGAAGCCACTTCCACACACATTCCCAATGGCTCAGAAAAGGAACACTATCATATCGCTGATGTTGGAGTCGATTCAATAGCATCTAGACTAAGCCAGTCTAGATGAGGAGACGATAACATTTTCTTTCGCAGCGCCAAATTCCTCGGAAGCGCCATCAAGCAGCATTTGAACTAATCATCCTTTATTAGCTTATTATATTAATAAGCTGTGTCTAACTTAGTTTCTTAATATAAATGTGTATTATACTACTGGGCTTAGGCTTAATAACGCACTTGTTTTTAAATATTTCGTTTAGCTTTCGTATTTTTTAACACTAAATTTCAAAAGAGATTTAATTTGGGGTGGCGCTGCCGTCGACAAGAGTGTAGTGGGCAGTCATTCGCCTTTTATACTATGATGTCAAAACTTTATTTACTTGGTGTCAATAGCTTTTTGAACAAAAACGGTTGGTTTCTACTTTGCTCGAGGTTACGTCTTAATAGAAGGGCAAGATCATACCGCTACTTCTTGTTTAACAACAAGCTCTTCGGCATTGAATGAAAGCGATTCGCACGTATTTTGTGGAAAATGCCTGAAATTAAACGTCCAAGTGAAGAAGATCTAGCGCTAGTTCCTTCTAAAAAAGCGAGAAATGAAATTGTTGCCTCGTTGGAATACGACAATTCGTGCCAATTACAAGCCGTTGAAGATGTAAGTGTGAACAAGCACGAAGCAAATGTTGCTGTCATGTGTCAACAGTCAAGCCTTAATTATATTGTTAATTAGGGTCCGCCACGAACTTCCAATCTCTTGGCGCCTATTATGCTACTAACTGGGCATCAGGGAGAAATATTTTCATGCAAGTTTCATCCGGAAGGGAACTTTCTAGCTACAGCAGGCTTCGAAAGAACGATTTGTAAGATATTATTAAACGAAAATGAATAATAGCTCAATCTTGTATTGTTCAGTTCTTTGGAATACGTTTGGAGAATGTGACAATTTCGCAGTCTTGTCTGGCCATCATGGCGCAGTATTGGACATGCATTTTAACATGGAAGGCGACAGACTTTTTACTGCCAGCTCTGACAAAAACCTGGCCATGTGGGATATGGGAACCGGCGTACGATTAAAGCGGTACAAAGGTCACGCGGCTATTGTAAACTCCTGCTACCCAGCTCGCAATTCCCCTATGTTATGTAGCGGCTCTGATGATTGCAGTGTGCGACTCTGGGATACGAGGAAGAAAGGAGACGTTAACAAATTTGACAATGGGTACCAAGTTACGACGGTAACCTTTAACGAAACGGCCGATGTAATAATTTCCGGCGGAATCGATAACGATCTTAAAGTAAAGCCACACCCTCGCTTAGCGTTATCAGGTATCCTTATTGATGCGACTTGCTGTTTTTCCATCATAGGTTTGGGATTTGCGCAAAAACGCTATGCTATACACGATGAAAGGCCATACGGATACTATCACGGGACTTTCTCTGTCGCCGGATGGATCGTATGTTCTTTCCAATGCTATGGACAACAGCTTGCGCGTATGGGACGTTCGCCCGTTCGCCCCAACTGAGCGTTGTCTCAAAATTTTCACTGGTCACCAGCACAATTTCGAAAAGGTACCAAACAACTTGTTTCAGTTCTTCTACTTGAAACTCAGCTTCGCATCAAAGTTTAAAAATTAATACCTTATTGTAACTGTTCAATGCTAGAATTTGTTACATTGCTCGTGGTCACCTGATGCATCAAAAATTTCTGCTGGATCGGCTGATCGCTACGTAAATATTTGGGATACGACATCCAGACAATTGCTGTACAAGTTGCCGGGTCATAATGGAAGTGTCAATGATGTCGTGTTCCATCCAAAAGAGCCTATCGGTACGTTTCAACATTCTGTTTCAATCTTGTTTTAGTATGTATTTTAAACATCTCTTTTTCCTCCCAATAGTGGCGTCAGCGTCAAGTGACAAAAAAATTTACCTGGGAGAAATCGAACCATAAGGACAATACACACTTTGTTTTCGTAACCAAAAAAAAATGGTTTCTATTTCGGATGGTCAGAAGTTGTAAAATAGCTGCGGAAATGTTTCCATAACTCCTTATCACAATATAAAGGCACTTATCCATGAGATTCAAGGTCTGGGAGGCAAGATCCAAGCTAACAGGTATGAAAAAAAGGAGACAGAATTCATAGATCCTAAGCGAGGTTGTCCAAAATCGATACAGAAAATTGAACTTAATCATCATTAAGTAGTTCGAAGTCCCTCATCTCTATAATACGATGAGGGGATTCAGGGGAAGACTTGATTCCTTCAGCCAAAGCTAGTACAGCCTTTCTTCGTCGTTTCAATCGATCCTTTTCTTTACTTTTCTTACTCCTTTTCTTGCTTGAGATTTCGTCGTCCAAATAATTTGAATTACTTGTCGTTGGGAGCAACAGATCCTTAGTCAATTGCTCATCATTTCGATTTTTGCTTTTGGTTCGTGAAGGAGATGCCTCTTGAGTCTTGGCCCTTGACCGTTTCGCATCTTCAGTGTGTAGCTTTTTGACTCGATTGCGATCATTTGCTTTATGAGGGGAATTGAGCTCTGCGTTCTTGACGAGGTAGCTCTGGTGAGAATGCTGTCGTTCACCTTTAGAACCGTGACGAAATTGTAAAGCAGCGAACGATCGCAACGTCTCCGAGGCATCAATAGCTCGTTCTGCACGAGATCGGCCAGTTGTGCGCTCCTCTCCATCCTCCTGCGACGATAAACGGCCTCTTCCGGGCAAAGGTAGCAAAACGGGCGAAGGTGAAGGCGATGAGTAGTAATCCGGCAGGGGATGGTCTCGATTGGAAGCTAACGAAATGTCTGACGTCGACCCTTCGTCTGACGATATATCCGGTTTGCGTTCACGTCTTTGAAAAAAAAGAAAACATTAAAATGAACACATGGCACTTGCAAAATATGTCTTTGTCTTCTTTACGCTACTTTGGACATCACTCAAGGGTAAAAAATTATTTTTGCATTGGCTTTTGATGGTGTTTACTTTTATGGATTCAGTTCTGGACTGTGTGAAATAAATTACTGAAAAAAGAAGCATCCAAGTTTTACTCTAGTATTCGATAAATAATTTTGTAAAGATCGTATAAGACGTTAAAAACTACCTATATAATACCTATAACCTACCCTATAACCAACTTCTAGGGAGCCTATACGTATTCGTGATAAAATATACTTAATACGTGAAATTCCTATCCGCAAATCAATACAAAAAACTTACACGGATCTTACAGGAAAGTAAGCGAAAAGCCATTAAAAGAAGCTTATCAGAACAACCCCTTAAAAAACCGTAAAAAAAGTACACAGTGACAATTGGGATTTTTTTACATGGTCAGAAATATTTTTTATTAAAAAAGTTGACTTACTGGCTTGGTGCCGATGTAGTTCTTTGCCTTCGCGGCGAAGGGTTTCTCTTACGGCTATCCGGCAACTTGGTCGCAATGCCATAGTCATGCGAATTGCGCAGTTTGTCTCCTTGTTTGTTCCGCTTTTTGGAGACACGTGGAGACTCTTGCTCTTTATCTTCGTCTACAAAAACTTCACTTTCATCGCTTTCACTGGTAGCTGCTGATCGATAGACGGCATTGCCAGATTTGACAGACGTTTTCGTAGCTTTGTCCTGCCGTTTACGATTTCTTTCCGGTGAAGGGGTAACTTGGGTAGATTTTGTGACGCACATAGGCGCAGTTTCCTTTCGCGACACATAGCGCATAAAATCCGTGGACGTCTGCGTTCCTACATCGCAAATCGCCACTGTATCAGCCGTTTGGGTCCCGCTGGTGTGTCTTGACAACCGTGGCTCTATAATTACTTCCGCCTTTTTACCCGAATTATTTTGGAGACTCGAGCGTCTTTTGGCCCTCATTTGGACGGCTTTTTGTCGCTCTTCATTGATATAGCAGACGTTAATTTCACCGCTGTAACTTTTCTTCATATCTTCCTTAATGGGAAGTTTGGGCATCCCTTCACGCCCGTTTTTCTTTTCTTCGTCGCTGTCGCTCAGGCCCAAACTGCTGCCAGGCAAATTCAAGGAAAAACGCTCCAACTCCAGACTCAGATTTGGGTCAAACTTGGGTGTTCGTGAGGTAGTAGCGGCTGTAAGAGCGCGCGATTCGCGCTTTCCTTGCCTGGGGACATTCCGTAATAGGGCGGTGCCTTGCCTCCCGATCGTGATGGCGGGTAGAATCTGTGAGCCGAAGGAACTGTTTTGGGAGGCTTGCGAAGTACTACTGCCCCGTCGACGGAAACCTAATCGACTGCTTCGACTACTTCGTAAACTGCTACTCCAACCCCAGCCCGACTTAAACCGGAAACGGCGACTTGAATGTCTTCCTACGGTACGGGCATGTAGTCGCGCCAAACGTTCCAAATCCAGGGTATGGACCGATAACTGGGAATGGGAGTCGAAAGAGTGTCTACGGGATTGCTGAGATTCCATGGAAATTCTGCGAAAAAAAATAAAATAAGTCCGCTAAAGTTCAAGGCCACAAAATGCATGTGTCCAAGTTTTGAGTGATTCTCGTCATCTACACTATTATGAGGACTATCATATTGAAAACGATAAACAAAGCTATTGGATAGCAGCGATTATGTGTATGTGACGTCGAAAAGCAAAGTGGTCCTATGTTTTGAAATCCCTTTAATTTAACTGACCAATTTGCGAAAGACGGAAAGAAACATTTGACTAGAAACTAGATACATGAACTGCTAGTAAAAAACTAATGTAAAAATAAAAGTTGTTGGGCTCGTCCGGGATTTGAACCCGGGACCTCTCGCACCCTAAGCGAGAATCATACCCCTAGACCAACGAGCCACATACATTGACCCCGTTGAATAAAATTTTGAGAGTTTCTTTGATGTTTGATGTTCACCAATGCAATACGCAAAAGAAAATTGCAGCTGCCAATACCTTTTCAATTCTCAAATGAGTTCTGCGCAATGTTCAAAACAATTCTGATACTGAATTCTGAATTCAGGTGAACAGAACTCGCAAACCCGTGAATCCAATTTCCATGCGACTATTGCTTTGCCGCTTCGAGAAAGAGGAACGTGACCAATATAAAAAAAAAACATACCTTCTTAAGCTAACACTCATATCAGAATCCATGGAATTCCTTCTCAAGCCCAAAGCTCCTGCTCCCACCACAGCGCCACGCCTGGTAACGAACTTGGGAATCGCAGCCGCCCACGCTGAGCTGACATCATTGGAAGCAGCGCTATTTAAGTCGAAAAACATTCCTAGACAGTCCCGTAGGGTAAAAAAGGACGTTTTCGATCGTTGTAAACTTGTCTTATTAACTTACCAACAGGATCGTCATGGGTATTATGGATACTGATAGAAAGTCTTCCTGCTTGGCTTAATTCTTTCCGTTTGGCAAAAGCTTGGGCGATAATCTTATGCTTCTTTAAGCGAACGGGCTCTTCGGACGGTTGCTTGAATACCCTAAAAATGTCCGCCTTAAGAAAGGTTAGTGTAAGAAGAAACTTTTACCTCCTAAGCCAACGCTGCCAAGCCAAAACCGAAGACTTGGTCCAAATCCAGGACGAAACAGCTAATCCCGCACCGAACAAGGCCCATAATTGCGCCTGAATGGCTGTTAAGGATGGCTTTGACTTCATCTCGCAGGTATCGATATCGTAGAATGACAAGGCTCTCAAGGCTGTCTGATTAGCCTTACACCTGAAATCCAAGCAAAGGTTACACCTTCGAGCTCCATTTAAAAAACACAAAAGAAAAAAAAGCAAGCTTACGCTAAGTAGGAACGTTGGCTTTCTTTCCACTCCTTCAGATGACTGTACTGGTAGCCATGGACGCTGAAGGTGGTGATTATGCAAGTTAACATGATCAGAAAGAAAAACGCCATGCGATAAATAGTGGTTTTTAATTTGGCGCTCGCAGCAAGTGATACAACTTCTGTAGACCCCAATTTTAATTGAATTAGCGTCAGCAAACCTAGAAATAAATTAAATTTAAACCCACCGTAGACTAAGTTTTAAACCGAAATGTTACCTCGTAAGAGAAAAAATCCTCCTAGTAAAGCAGCCAGAACGACAGGGGCCAACAAGAGTCCACCGCGGACTGGTGCACTTCCGTATCCTACGAAACACACGCCGTACACGCTGTGACTGTCCACCTGGGCTACGGCCATAGTAGCAATAGTAAGCACCAAAGGTAAGGACCAAGCTACTAAATGAAAGTAAGCTGCTCGGCTACTAATCTTTTCGCGGACTTTCCCTACGCAACACATAAAATAAACCCCAAATGTTGTTTTAGTTAATGTGATCAAGTTTACCAATAGCTTGGAAACTGATGTGCCACGCGTACGTCAACATAACAAACCACACACAAGCTGCCATAAGGAAATAATAAATGAGGATGAAGACAATAACGCAGGACAAATTCTCGCCAGCACTAAAAGGAACATACAAAATGGGCATGAATTTCATGACAAAATATGGGAAACGTGGTTGGGGTGAGTATAGAAGTGCGTATGCAACAAACTTTAAAAGCCTCGACACTAAAACATCCATCATACCTGTAGCTCGTCGATAAAACCAACTCAAGTTTAAAGGCGTGTTACCTTGGTTCGGCCATACGTGGTGTGCCATCTTTCCGGCAAACTATATCGTTGCGAGCTCCGGGAAAGTACTGAGCCATAAAGCCTACACTAGCGGCGAAGAAACAGGCATTCATATAGAACAAGATGACTGCCGGGTACTTAGAGGAAGAACGCCAATCAATCAGGAACGTCGTCTAGCCCAACACAAGACGTACGCTTTTAAAGTAAACTTTGAAGCGATAAAACCAAATACTTACAACAGCGAAAAGATTACCAGCTAAGCAAAAGCCTCCCAATACACCAATCAAATTATGGATGCTCTGATGCTCGTCGGCAGTGTACAAAGGGTCTTGGCATGGTATTCCGCATCCTTCCACACCGTCCATAAACGCTAGTGCGTGGTCCGTTTCAAGTAAAGGAGGAAAGCACTTGCTACTTGTATTAAATTTGAGTTCTCGAAAATCATTCTAAACATTTGTAACATCAGGATAATTAGTAAAAAAAAGAAACAAAACCTGTACCGATTTACCTTGCATCCAGGCGGAAATCGTTCCATATCATCACATCTTAAAAAGTCAGGCCAACCTTTTTCGAGTTCGACTACCCGACATGGGCCGCGAGTAATTTTGCAAAGTTCCTAAGCACGGTAGAATGGAAAAGAAAACTGTCAAAGCTCGAATAAAAAAGAGCGCGAGGATCTTACTTGTGACGGCAGGTCCACAGAACCATTTTCACACTTGGGCATGTAAACTGCACAGATAAAAGGCTGAATTACCGCCCAACATTTCGGGACATGGCGTAAGCCCTGCCAGAATAGCAAACGGTCTTGGACTTCTTCTTGAGAGTCCGAGTCGGACGCCAGGTCCAGGGATGTCAACGAGTGAGTCAATCGGGTTCCCATGCACGAGGTAAAGTTGAGGGGAACACATGTAGTAGGTTTCTTACAGGTAGGTCGGGAATCGGCGTTAGTTAAGCCAGTTTCCGGCTTTGTGGCATTATAGGCTACCAGCCAGTCCGAGCGACGAGGCTCGTTCGGTAGGGGTTGGGCATGCCAAACAAAAGGTTCAATACGAAGAGTACTATTTTTAGGCGGAGATTTTACAGTTGAAGCTTGTGGTAATGAAGAGCTTGTTGAAGAAGCTTCGGCGATGGCGGTCGTTTCATTTAAACTATCGAAGTCTTCACCCACGGAGAAAACAGTAGTAAATTCAGCTTCGTTTTCAAAGTTATCTACAATTTCTGCTCGAGATCCTGGCGTACACAGCAACCAAACAAGGATGGTAGCGAAAAACGGTTGCAAAATTAGCCTCATTTCGGAAGCAGTGGTAGGGTCTGTAAAAGGAAGTTGAGAAATTCTTTAAGAACGTGAACCTATAGCTATACTATACTGCTACACGAACGGATTACAAAAAGCTAGCATATTACATTACTGTGTATACTTATGTGTGAATCATAATCACTCTCACAATTCTGCTTAGAATAGGCATGTGGTTACTTTCCAAACACGTTCTTTTGTTTGGACTGTTTGACGCTTGTTTAGACCACCCACGTTGCTTTGAATTTTAGCGTAAGAATGAGACGACTGCCAATGCCATCTATAGGGATGTATTGAACTAAAACTTCCCAGGACAATCAGCTGGTTTGAACAGCTATAAATAAAAACATTACGTTATGCAATAAGTTATGGCTGCTGTACGACGTGCGTGTACTTATGACTTGGTAATTCGCTACACTGACCGTGATTAAGGTAGCCCCAAACCTCAGCTATGGTACGATTAAAATTCCGAATACAACAAGGTTTTATTTTACTAAAATTATTCGATGCATATAGAACCAACAGGAAAATTCGGATTTGGAGCAGTTTCGCTTGAAATGGCAGCAAGAGCTCACGAATTGTGCTCTTCGTAGTGAAGTAAGCACTTCCAAAACATCGTTCTTTGCAGAAAACACTGTGCCGAAAAACCTGTTCTCGATCCCTGAGGATGGGCAAATCGATAACGCGAAAGGCAAAAATATTGTGCCAATAAAACGAACGGCAAATGTCAAAACTTCAAGTGAAATTAAAACACCTGAAGCGGGGCAAGAAACATGTGATACTGAAGAGAAGGTAATGGCGTAAAATTAAACACAATTAGCATTAGACGAAATTTATTTATTTTTATTTAGGCGCGCTTTTTGTTCTCCGAAGGAGTGAAATATGAGCGATCTGGGAAGCTGGTTGAGGCTATACGATTTTATAAAAAGGCCGTCCAGCTAGACTCGGACGTTGAGCGGAAGATGTATGAAGAATCAAAGCGCAATACAATTCCTATAGGTGAGTTTGCTTCTCATCCTATCGAAAAGGAGTTTTGCGAGTGCTAATATCTTCTTTCTGGTACAGAAGAAGTACTGGACAATACTGGCGAAGAAAAAGAAAATATCGCATTTGTATCGGACGCCAATGATAATGGAGATGACATGGATTTATCGAACCTTACGGCACACTACCAAAAACTAAGTTTGGTAGATCGACGCGTATGTCTTCCCCAAATTGAACCGGACGTAAGTACTTCGGACTGCGTATATAAGTGCTAGCCTATTGAATGGATGACGGTTAGGGTTTGCATATATCAGCTCTCCCTGCGGAGCTGATAATCCATATTCTCAAATGGGTTGTCTCGGCTGATTTGGATGTACGGTCTTTGGAGCAATCGGCAAGGGTATGTCGGGGATTTTACTTGTGTTGCAGAGATCAGGAGATATGGAAACTTGTGTGTCAGAAGTAAAACAGAAGTGGTGTAAAAGTGAAAAAAAAATTAACGCATTTGTGTAATCTTTTAGAGTGTGGGGCCCTGATTGTGGATCACCTGTTCGCTATGGCTACAATTCATGGCGTTCTATGCATATAGAAAGACCCAGGCTCCAGTATCATGGTTGCTACATAAGCAAAACTTCTTACGTCAGACCGGGAGAGAATAGTTTCCAGGATTCCAATTATCAACCTTGGCATTTTATCCAATATTTCCGCTATTTGAGGTACATTTGTGAAACGTTACTCTCTTATTAATATAAACAGTTGTGAAACTAGATTTTTCCCTGGAGGATTGGTGCTAATGGTTACTACATCTGAAGAACCTGCGAATACTGTTGGAACTTTAAAGAAAAGCAGCTCGGCACTGTCCAGCCATCCCAGTTTACTAACAGGACATTATATTTTGAAAGCTTCGATAGTCTATGTAACTCTGAAAAGAGCTGCTCCACAAGCGTCTAATTTGACCACCAACAAGTATAGACGTAGAGGGAGGGAGTTGCCTATGAAGGTAGAGCAAGGCGATCAAACCTTCGAAATGGTTAGCTTTACATTTTTTAAATTTTACATTATTTTGACAATGGTTTGGTATACAAGGAATTGGAGTTAAAACCGCACAAGAAGTACAATAACGGTGCTTTACACTGGGTACGGTACGTAGTTCGTACCGGCTACCCTGCTGGACCAAACGGACCCATTCCAGAATCAGTGACTAGTTTTCCTATCATACCAAACAAGTTTCCCTCGTTCTGGTTTTCCAGAGTGCGCAGTTATACGGCAGAGGCAGAGAGTGCCTTATAGCTTCATGCTTCTTATTAAAACTATCAACTAACGGAATTCAGAACAAGTGTCAATATATATGTAAACATGAAAATATGTATTGCCTTATTAAAAAAGAAAACAAGGTGTGTCCGCGCGTAGGTATAATAATGACAGTTTTGAAATGTAAATTCGAAAATTTCGTGCATATAAATGGTGGCTGTATAACGAAAGTCGGCTTATCTGCAATATTCAGCAGGTACGGAAATCCTTGAATGCCGTGATTATTACCAGCACGTCCAAGGTTTCATCTTGCGTTGTCACAAATGTTCGGGTTTTAGAAACAGAATCACCTATCTTTGAAGCTGGAGAGCTTTAAAACGAAATTGGCACAAATTTATGACAGTATTTAAATTTATTTAGTTAGGAACTCCCTGGACGTCCTCAGCCTTTGACAACGCGCAAACTGGACTTGATTGGCATGATCCTGGAACGCAATAAGAAATCAAATCAGAAAATCATTTTTTAAGACGCCCGTCCACATTGGAAGATTTTGAACTTAAGAAATGATTTGGTAAGAAAGTGTTTTTAATAGTTTTGGTTAGGTTCTTTTTGGCAGAAGGAGAGGCTGTGGTTATCTGAATTTAAGAAAGAAGTCCAAGTCCGGAAAGGACTTATTACCAGTTTCCCTTGCCCAACATCCCGGAATCGTTTAACCATGTAGCTAATAAGTCTAAATATTTCTCTCTGTTTGACCTTATCAACGGGTTTTGGAAAATTGAATTGGAACCGGAAGATCAAGAAAAACAGCTTTCTCGTCTCTCTACGGTCATTACGAATTTAACCGCATGCCCTTCGGACTCTGTAGCGCCCCCGCCACTTTCCAGCGATTAATGAACAACGTACTCAGAGGCCTGGCAAACAAAATCTGCCTATAGCCTACCCCTATGCAAACACAAGACGCCATTTTCGTCGAAAAAATTATTTGTCCTTTGGAGCTGCTATCGGAAAGAGGCACGAACTTCCTATCAACTCTAGTTAAGAATATTTGTGCTTTCTTCAACATCTTGAAAACCAACACCACCGCTTACAATCCCAAATGGAAGGGAATGGTAGAACGTCATCATCGTGTTTTGATGGACGGACTAGCCAAAATGTGTGATAATAATCAACGGTCCTGGGATGAACAATTATAAGACTATGTTTTGTTTGCGTACCAAACATCAGTACACGCCAGTACTAACGAAACCCCATTTTTCCTCATGCTTGGGAGAGGCCCCATCCTCGACGTTAATCCCATTTTAATTCCCCCGCGTAAAAATTATGCCATCGACGAAGATTATAAAGCAGAGATGGTCCAACGTCTGCACAATGCTTTCTCCTGTGTCCAAAATTAGCTAATATATGTTGTTTCTTCTGCAGCAATTCGGACGGAACCGTGTTACCTAAGGAAAACCATAGTGTCTCGGCCACCACGTCAGCTTGGATTATTGCACCTAAGCGAAGGCTTGTTTTGAGTTGATTCTTTCAAAAAAGAATCAATTTACAAATTTCAAACTTACCATTCCGGTTTCCGCTAAACTTTGCATGGCTCAAACCAGTTCGCATAAAACTGACTTTCCCTAAAGTGTCTTCCAAATGAAGCAGTTCAGAAATATCCACCAGTTTTGCGTCCCATTTCACATTTGGTAGTTTGAACTTTGGAGGTTTGGACGCCACCGATGCATGTGAACTTTCAGAACGAAAAGAATCGAGCCAGGCCAACACATCCGAATGATGGTAGCTAATACTAAGACGGCTTAATGTCGTATCGATTGCTAAACCAACTTGGTTTCCCTAAAAACAAAGGTAAAATCGGTTTAATTTTACGAATTTTTTAAGCACGTTGTGATATACCTCGACACTTAATAAGAAACTGTCTAACGCAAGAGCGTTTCCATGCCTGCTTG
>RJJA01000410.1:0-50250 GCA_003724045.1 Lepidurus arcticus | reverse complement strand
TTGACATAGGGGTTCTTCAGCCAGAACACTTATTTTGGTCTCCTCTATAACATATTTTTTTATTTTTTCGTACCTTACTACCCCTTTAAGAGGAACATTACAGCACTGCCGAAAAACAGTGCCGAAAAAGTTGCCCTTCCGCACTACGAAATTTCAGCACTGTCAATGGAAAACGCCATTAGATGAATGAAAAAATTAAAATGCATGCAATAACAAAAAATGTTATACTACAAACTAGAACACAATTAATAATTATGGTCAAATGCACTGCGTGTATTTGGCGAGATCTACTGACAATTAAAACACTACATGCAGACATTCACTGGATATCTGAAAAGGCAACAACAGAATCCACAAAAAACTGTCTTTATGAAACCTATAGCTCTCGTCCGTTTTGCTTTTTCGGTTTCCAGTTTTCTCAAAAAATAGAACTAGCGGATAAAAAATTGTAACAACAGCGCTTTTAATTCTTCTTAATATAACTCTTAAACATCAGTCTTGGCATTCAACTTCTCTTCTTCGGGAGACGCTGCAGTTCCGTTTTGTCCACCTACAGCTACTCGATTCCATGGCTGTTCTTCGCCGGACGCCAAAAAGACGTAAACAAAGAACTCCACGACAAATACAACAGCCGTGGTGTAGAAAATAATTTGCCACTGTCCCAGTGATTGCTACAACGAAAATTTTCATCAAATTAGCTCAGTTTTAAACACAATTATCTTAAGAATTCAAGAATAAGAGCAACTTACATTTCCGTGAGTCATTTCACCAACAAAGACGGGTACGATGAAGCCAGGGATGGTCGCAAACGTGTTGGTAATGGCCATTAAGGTACCCGCGTAGTTGGAAGCAATATCGATATGGTTGGACAAGAACCCACAGTACATGCCAGCGATGAACATGACACCCAAAGTCATGAAAACGACGGCTCCAACACGATCACAACCCACCAAACAAACTCCTACCAGGCAAGCAGCCGGCAACAACGACGCTGAAAGTCAAAATCAACTATTAGACAAATTTATCGTTTACTATACGATAGAAAGTCGCTTACAAACACCGGTAGAGAGCTTTCGGACGGTAGTAGTGGTGATCCAGCCTTTGCTCTTGGCCCAATCCAACCGGTTAGCCCAAATAACACTGAAGAACCACAAGCAGAGGAAGGGGACTGCTGACAAACCGGCATTCTATGGCAAAATTCCCAACATTAACGCTTTTGGTGCAACAGAATAGGAATTTGAGCTTTTTGGACCGAATATTCTACCTCAGAGATCTTAAATCGAAGGATTTGACTCATGTACGTGGGAAGCTCCACCAACAACATGTACCAACCGAAATTACTGCACGTGTGCGCAATAAGGATCGCCCAAAAGGGTCCAGAACACAACAACGCTTTCCATGGCACGGCCGGAGGCTAAAAGTATCCATGTCGAAGTTTAAAAAACATACATTTGCGACAAATAGGTATAGAGTATGTATACTGTATGCTTCCCGCCTTTGTGAGCGGATGTGTCCATACAGCTTTCGAAGAGCTCCAGCTCCACCGGATGGATGCGAGGATGCTGAGAAGGGGAATCGTAGACAAGGAAGATCCACAGCACGCACCAAATCATGGCTAATCCTCCTTGTACGTAGAAAACGCTCTCCCAACCCAACGCGGCAGCCAAAATGCCCGAAAATGGCAATGAAATTACTGTACCCACCGCCATACCTTTGGAAACAAAGACAAATCTGTGAGTCCTATGAGTACAATGATCTTCAAATCCCTCAGATTTATAAAACCATCAATTATTATAATTCTAACGTTTATTTTTACACTAAACTAAGAAGTTATACCACTAATCAATAATGTATTCTTAATTTCGATTTTAAATTAATCAATTTGGTTTTGACTTTGAATTATTGAATGACTGGATTTATTTTTATGCATTATTAAATAATATATTAATGAAGGGTTGCAAATCAAGTACCTGCGTATGATAACGAAGAGATTACGTTTCTTTCCTCAGGTGGAGCCCATTTGGAAACCATGACATGCATAGCTGGTAACGACACACCCTGTCAATTTTTAACACGCCGTTTAGTTCAAAGAACGCTCGTAAACATCGTAATGATAGTTATAAGGGTTCGAATTACGTACTGCGCCCAATCCTTCGCAAACGCGAGCTACCAACATCCAAATATATGACATGTTTGCCGCCAAAGGAGTGAGGAGGGTGAACAAAACGTTCACAAACACGGCTCCCCACATGACCCATTTGGCTGAAAACATTTCTGCGACTCGACCGCCTGGGATTTGGGTAACAATATAACCCCAGAAGTATGATCCCAACACTAAGCCCTGAATTGGCTCGTTCCACATAAACGGTCCATCCTATGTTGAAACGCAATAAGGACAAATTAATGCATATTCCTTCGAAAAATATATATCTGTTTCGATAACTTCTTTCTATAACCGAAGGATTTTCTTTGATTTTTTTATTTCTGAAGTAGTTATTTCTTTTTGTTATTTTTTAAGTATTTTATTACTTCCTTTTGTTTCAGACGAAATCTTGTTTCCAATACTTAAAAAGAAATCTTACCACAACAGGAGATGATGATGAATTGGTCCCATCATCAGGTGCTTCACAGGCGTATTCGAAGCTCGGAGCTGAACCATTTCCATGATAGTCGTCCATATGCTTAGTAGCTGCTTCATGGGCCAACCCTGTGTGATTGATCATAGCCACAATGGTTACGGACAAGTTGACCTAATTTGCACAAAAACAAGCCAACAAGAAACATTTAGCAACTTTCGCTTCAAATTTTACCAATGTTTACCTTCAACCCATAGATGATGGCTAAGCCAATGGAGGCTAACGCAGTGAAGATATACCGGGATGGAACGAGAGCTAAAAATGGGAACAAACTAATAAAATTTTGTGAAAATTCTACATCTTCAGGTCAGTGTAGTGGGACCCTTTATGACGCTACAGCCAGGGACGGATTTACACCCTTGTGCGCCCTAGGCCAACGCTCAAATTGGCGCCTCCCCCACCAAAAAAAAATAAATGTTTATTTCATTTCTTCACTTTTGCGTCCCCACCTGACCACTGCGCCCTAGGCCATGGCCTAGGTTGGCCTTATGGGAAATCCGCCCCTGGCTACAGCACAGCAAAAGAGATTAAAAAAATTCATTCCCTATGCAATATAATCAAATCTATTGTGACAGTAATGCTGGGGATGTGTAAATCTATTGCATAACAGAGGTCAACTTTAATATCTTTTTCCAAAAATTTGTTGCGTAGTATTCCATGTTTTGAATATCTTAAATAAATCATACATGATACATCAGAATGAAAAATCCGTAATACGATACATTTTCTTAATAAGATATTAAAAAATTGAATTTCTCAATTATCGCTAAATTTCTTTTAAAATGTTGTTTTTAGTTTTGTTAAAAGTTGCTGCGTTACTTATGATATAGGGTATGACATCAGTGCCATTTTTTGACAAAAAACTATTAACTACTTGCAGTTCACCGTGTCCTTAAATGATCTAAGAGGATGGAGGGAGTTTTTGAAAGGTTTTTAAAGTATTTACGGGTCGGCACCCCCTGTCACTTTTACACTTTCTCTGACAAAAAGGGCGAGCCTTATGTCATTATGTCATTATGTCTCCGAGCCAACAAAGATTCGCGTGTAACTGTCGGCCCTGTTTTTGTAGTCTTTAGACTTCTGTCTGGCTAATCTAAAAAACCTCACCCCTTTAAGCCTTCTTTACGCCAATTTAAAGCCTCAGTTAGTGTATTCAGTATAACCGTTCCGTTTCCTTAATGACGAAAGTCGTTGGGGCTTCGTGGGAGCAAAATAGAACAGTGAATAGAGCGTACAGAGTGTACAGAGCACAGCGCAATAAAGAAAACAATGTTTTCCTGGGTCTGACGTCCCTTTTTCTCCCTATTGATCCGACAAGCCCGGCAGAGAAGAGTTTTCGTGAACTGGAACGAAAACGCTTGGAACTGCACGTAAGCCAATCCCACACGCGCGCGGGATTTTTACCCGGAGATAAATGCAACTTTCTTCCTTCACCTTTCCACTAACACTTCTTTCTTTAATTCCAGAAAATACACAGACGTCATCTAATATTGTGGACTATTGATCGTTTAGATCTTTCAAAACTTTCTGGGGAAACCTTGTTTCGTCTATCAGTTGAAAGAGGGCGGAGTCAAGGTATTCCGCGGCAAAATGAGAACGTTTTGGCAGAGCCGATCAGCGGTTAATTAGGCTCTTTGCCCAGTGCTTAAAAATAGCTTGTCCGCAACGACTTTTGAACGCGCTAAACCTATTATGTGATAAACCTTTGCTACCGCTTTATGATTACAATTCTGATTAGAAAAAGTGATCGATTTAATTTAAGTTTTTATCGCGAAAGCGAACGTGAACAAACTCCGTCCTTACACAATGTAGATTAAGTAATTGTAGCACCTTTCAATTTTATCACGAATCCCTTTTTAAAACACGATTTAGTGAAGCCAAAACTTTCCTGATCGATACTGTTTATTTCAGAACTTCGAATTATCAGAAATACAAAACTTATAAGAATTACAAATCGTTAATTGAAATGTTGCCGAGCGTGACTTGACGTTAAAACGTAAACAAATCAAATCTTCATCAATGCTGAGCCACGTCGAATATCTTTATCTGGGTGTACTATTGTTACTTCTATTTCCTTAAAACCTATCCAAATAAATGTATGGGAACCGAAAGCGTGCTCCTTGAGAACAAACAAAGTTATTCATATATAGGTCACCTTCCTACAACCTTCTGCGTAACTTTCGTTATGGCATACGGTACAAATAACAGCTCATTTTAGCCTTCCAACAGGTGCTATGTAAATAAATTTTGTACTCCTAGTAACATTTGCCAAGAACAACAAAAATAAAATAAACGGACCTCCCCAAGTCCAAAAATAGAACAATCAGTGTCATAAATACGTAAGACTTACGTCCTTTGCCGTGTTCCCCCACAGCCATGCGCTCAGATCCTTTATCCATGGTGCAAGTGTATATATATTCAATACAATAGTTCAAGCTTACAAACTTAACTTGTTAAGTTTTTAGGCTCAAATACTGAAATTCGTTCAGAAACACGGAGGGGAGAATCACCACATGACCACTTCGGGCTAACTTGTAGAAAGTGTTAAGATATCCGACTGGCGTCCATTGACTCACTGACAGCGCCAACAAGATACTCTATAGTATGTTTGTCCTCTGCCGGCTTGCGTCTGGTTCCTTAGCGTTGCGTTGTGTCCTTGCTTGCCGGTGCGGTTTTTCTCTTAGCTCTCCCCTCTTGACAAGCCCCACGTTTCGCACGTTCGTAACGAACGCCCCAAAACCCGAGCCGGTTTACCCTCAAAACTGGTTGCCAGGCAAGGTGGGGGCGCTGCAGACTGGAGATGCTGCGATGATCACGCGGCCAATATGCAAATGAGATAAAAAACCAAAGCGGAAGCCACAGTTCCAAAATACCCGAACACCTAACAGTTAACATACAGTCGAAATTCAGAATACTATAGAACAACTGTATTAAAAATGACCTCCCTAGAGGGCAAGGAAGGGCGTAGGCCTAAAATATGCCAGAGGACGTCATAATGTCACGCTTATAACTTATAACACATAACGTCACACTAAACATGCTATAATTCCTTTATATGTGTGGTTTGTCTTCTTTTAGATTCGGTCTATCAGTGATGTGGAATGACGAAATCATCTGATAATGTAATTTGAACAATCTTTCTTTAGTCAAAAAATTTAATTCATGGTTCTAAATCAGATTTTTTGAGAAAATCTAAACTATTTTGGAATCGAAATCGATATAATCTCTTTCAGTTTGGGGGCTTGACCTACGGGGCTTCCCTCAATGCAAGTGAACCGCTACAAGTACTTCTACAGTTCCAGTCCAATTTGTAGTCATTCTGAAGTACATTCTTGAAATAAAAAGGAAGTTGCGTATTTACGTGATGCAAATCACAAACGTAGTTGTAGATCAATATTTGATTACAAAATCACAAAAGGGACTTTCCTGCACAAAACACGCTTTTCCCTGATGCCTTTTCCCCGTAGAGCATTAGGCATGCCAGGGTTAAGAGGACAAGCGTGAGAGAAATGCTTTCTTTTTGACCTTCCCTCGTATTGCGTATTTGTCCGTTTGGCGCTCGTAACCTCAAAATAAACTCAGTTCGATGTTCACGTGGGTATAGCACACTTCCGATAGCACTCTGATTAAATTTGCCACATTTTCCCACACAAGTCACACATCATAGGTCACATAAGAACTCGACTTTGAAAACTGACAAACATCCTATGAAGAAAGTTTCACTGGGAACTTTTAAAACACCGATTAAATGTTGCATAACTATCCGCTTTTAGCTATGACTCCATGAAGGTGAAGGTGACTTTCTGTTGCGAGCAAGCGCAAAATCGCACGGGGGCCACGTCGGCGTACCAGATTTTCCTTTCAATCAATACGCCCATCACGTATTTTCGACCCAACATGCAATACAGAACCGTGATGGTCTGACCCCTGGCTATTCGACCTCATTACTAATCGGCATGCATGAAAACGATCCACTAAAACAAGTCCCAAAATAAAGCATGTTTGCCAGCAAAGTAGAGTAGTTTTGAAAATCTATAATCAACAGATGAGCTTAAAAAACTTCTTTTAGTTTTTGGCAAAGAGCCCAGTTCTGATTGAAAGGACTATGACTATATGACCACACACATACTCATTCGGACAAAATCACGTAGACATTGTCTACACCTACTAATCCATTGAGTTAAACAAGAAAATGCATACTTTCAGACGGGAAAAAACGTGTTGGTGTAATGACTAAAAACGGGAATACACGCGACCGTTTTTCAACTCGCTTCCTTTTTTTCCTGTTGCCGAACTAATTCCCAGTAATAGCCTCGTAATTTCCGCAGGGATTCATGGGTGCCAATCTTAGGAATAAAAAACATGAGTCGACAGGTTAAACCTTTACACAATCCTTGGCAGTGATAAATTAAGGAACAATTACCTCTACAATTCTTCCATTTGCGACAACAGCAATGAGATCAGCATTGCGTACAGTTGACAAACGATGCGCAACGACCAATACAGTACGTCCGGCAGCCACCCGATCCAGTGCTTCCTGCACCACTCGTTCAGACTCGGCATCCAAGGCACTAAATCAATAAATAACGATCCTTTCTTTCGTCGTACGATAGATTAGGACATCCCCGCTACTCACCTCGTTGCTTCGTCTAAGATTAATATGGATGGGTTCTTTAGTAAGGCGCGTGCGATCGCAATTCGTTGTTTTTGACCGCCCGAAACTGTCGCTCCCCGTTCTCCAACCACAGTCTCATAGCCTTGAGGGAATTGGCGAATAAATTCATCGGCATTGGCCAACCTGGCAGCTTCTATCACCTACACAATATCAAGTTAGCTAAAAGAAAAGCCAAACTTTACTATGTTTTTACTTCTTGGTCAGTGGCTCCAGGTTTGCCGTAGCGAATATTTTCTTTAATAGAGGTGGCGAACAGAATAGGTTCTTGGTTGATAAAGCCAATTGCACTACCACGTAACCAGGATGGATCCAATTCACGTATGTCCTGATTATCCAATAAAACTCTCCCCTCTTGCACATCATAAAACCTAAAATAAAACTCCAAACAATAAATAAATCGTCTAACCATTCAATAAAACCCCTTCTTTAAGAAGTCCACTTGAATTCTAAAATAATTAAATTCCCTAGTATGCAATTTCAAATTATAGAAATTCCTTTTTTTCGAATTTTTCCTTTTTCCGAAGTAGTTTCTTGTTTGTTTTCATCAAGTCATCACATTTTCACACCACATTCTGGCGGGTGGAGCTGCAGCGCCCGGCGCCCGGCCCCGCGTGACTCGGCCAGCCAATAGGAAAAATCGCCAAATTTAAATTCTCGTAAAACTTTTTTCTTTCATAACTTAATTACTTTGATCGCATAAAGGTAAAAAAAAATATCAGTAAAAACTAGATATTGTAATAATTTTTTAAACTATAATGATTTTTAGGGGATGCTTATGTTTAGATAACATATTTTTTTAACCTTTCTAAGAGAGCGGCGATAGTGGATTTTCCTCCACCAGATGTTCCAACCAAGGCTACAACTTTGCCTGCAGGTATTTTCAGGCTAAAATTTCGCAAAACGGTTTGATCAGGCCGTGCTGGATACGCAAAGGACACGTTACGGAACTCCACTTCTCCAAACAAGGAGTGAAATGGAATCGTTTTGCCTCCACGTAACGGAATATTGGCTCGTAAATCACAGTACTAATAAAACGAAAATCAAACGAACTCGTGATCGAGTATTCGACAAAACCCGGATTTGTGTGCTTATTTTTTCCGTATTTACTTCGAATACTCTAGCTCCAGCCGACAAGCCTCGTACTGCATGACCAGTTATTAGCGACAACTGTCCTAAAGAGCGCTGTATGGTTTGGGTGGCGACCAAAAACGCTATTAAATCACCAGGAGTGAGTTGGCCTTGGGACAATAACGATCCTCCGAGTCCAATAGTTGCCAAAACCATTCCGTTTAGGAAAAGGTTTGCTCCAGCCTAGAAGTACGCACTGACTTTGAAGAAATATATAACGTAAAAGGGGAAGAGTGTTTACTTGGAATAACGCAATCCCCATACCAAGTTCTTCGCTCATCATTCTAGCTTTCTGGATCTCTGAAGCATACAAATGCGCTTCCTGATCCTCCATAGCGAAAGCTCGCACAGTCCGGACGTTGCTGATAGCTTCTTCGCAAACTGACGTTGCTCGGGCGACCTAAACAATGTTGGAAATGTACAAAAAGGACTCGGGCTACACAGACAAAACATCTTGATACTTGAGCTTGAGTGGCTTTCGATAGCTCTCGCAAACCTTTCCCCATCGCGCTTCCTACAGCGATCACCGTAGGGACAATCACTCCAATACATCCAGTTAACCACGGCGAAATCACGTACAAAGACACGATACAACCAGCAGTCTGAGCCACACTGCGTAAACCTTGTGAGATACACATTTTGAAGGAGCTTTTAAACTCTTGCACATCAGCCGTTAACCTAATAATCATAAAATAAAAGTACATTTTTATTATTATTAAATAACAGATTTCAAATCGTATACCGATTGACTAGTTCGCCGGTGCGATGGGTATCGAAAAATTCAATATCTTGTTTAATTATGTTGGTAAATAATTCTTCGCGTAACTGGGAAGCCATTCGTTCTCCAACGCAGGATAAAGAATGTATATACACAAACGTAAAGAAGGCCTAAAGGAATTATAAGTTGAAAACTAGATTAAGCAAACGAGACAAGTTTTTTTTTTACCTGAGCAATGTACATGATTGAAAGTTTGATCCCTGGGTCTTTTAAAGCTTCGAAATAGTCTCTACCGTCCTTTTGGCCGCTCAAGAATTGAGAGACAACGTTCACGATAGATCCTAGAGCTAAAGGAATCTTTATATTGAGCAAAGCCACAATGAAAGCACTCTAGTAGACGAAGACAAAATAAGAGAAAGTTAAGCGTTTTAGTTTCAGGACGTATGACAAGGTACTAGGATTGATCTTACGGCTATTGCGATCACCAGCAACCAAGAATGAGGTTTTAAAAGACGCCATAATTTGCCCCAATCAAATTTTGATTCTTTAAACTGCAATACTTGGATATCACTGAGTCGATTCCTGGCTTCACAATGTGCAATACTACTAGGCGACCTGGCGAGCTTTAAAGCTACGATTAGTCCACTTCCGAGGGTCAGTTTTCCGGCTACTTTCCAAACATCCTCTCCGGCTTCTTTAGTTGTTCTCGCTTTGGTGGCCAATTGTCGAATTGAGACATTATTCTTGAACACAAATCTACCAGGTGATTGTAGACACCTTTGCAAAGAAGACTATTATAACTCCCGCTAAGATAATACGAACAATTTACCTGTAAACGTGCGAAAATTTCGGCCAAATTTTGCACGACCGTGCCAAGTTCACCGCCATAGTAAAACCGTGTTTACAGCTGCGCGCGCTACATGAAATTGGCGCGCAATTTAAACGTCAGCTCACGCGGCATGACGGAAAACGGTTAGGAAATGTTTAAAGTTGCGATTAGGCCTTTTCTCAAAGAAGGAACCCAAGAACTAACCCAAAAGATCTTACCATGGTCCACTTTCGTTCCCCTGATTTGATGCTGCCTTCAACACATGTGGTTTACGCTTGGCACCGTTAAATAACCCAGATTACCGAAAACTAGAATGGGTTTTACAACCTGGGAGAAGCATATGGTTGCGCTGAGGCGAGAAAATAACCTGCATCAGATGGTTATACACGCCGAAAGTCAGCCAGAAAAATTTCTTTCTTCATTCCCGACCTGACAAGCAAGCTTTTGAAGTGAAAGTCTGCGCTATCACCACTCATCATTTTCATTCACCGTCTCACCTCTCTCCAACAATTTCATTCTTTCGCACCCCCAAAAAACTGCCACTTCAGCCAAATTCAGTGACTTCCAATGCCAAGCACGTCTCGAAGTCCTTTTTTTTGTTACCCTCTTCAAAAAAATTCTCTCAAACGTCATTTCTTTCACTGTGTAGCTAACAAATTAACGCTCGCTTGCCATGCAGAGCAACGCCCTGCCCATTTTTCATAACCTCTAACTGGCGAGTGATAAATAACTCCGTTAAGGAACATTAAGGGCTCGAAATTGAAAGCAATTTGTAACTCCATAGGCATTGAAAGGCGTCTAAGTGAAAAACAAAAGTCCTAAAAAGAACTATAAGTTGGAAGCAATAATAGGCGTGGCTAACGCGCAGCATGAAAGAGGTGGGGCTTCAACCGATATCCAGGCGAGTATAACCGCGTGTGCAGCATCTGTCGCGCTTTCAGACACGGTGGAACATCTCTTGGTGCTGATTTCATATTCTCCCGGATCTATCCTTAACGTGTGCAAGGGAATTATGTGCTTGTGATTCGATTCCGTGCAACTTCTTTTACTTGATTCCTTCTAGGAAGGCAAACTCGCACGCACGGACAGCAATATTGGCTCTTCTCCAACGCAACAAGCAGCAAACCCACTCACGCTCCAATAAAGCATGCAACTTTTGCTAGGTAACGTCTCAATTTCCGTCCAACACCCACATTCATCCCCCTGAGCAAGCCAATAAAGAGTGTTTCCTTAAAAAAAGAAAAAAATTGTAGAAAAGAAATGTTATTTAGTGATGTAGCATGCACGGCAAGGCTGTCAAGGGTTTGATAAGAACGTGTTCTAGCAAAGGGTGAATTGGGGTGTTAAAAAACGAAAAAACAGGGGAAAAGGGAAAACAAAAAGCTGTTGCCTGTCAACGACCAACGAATTTGACATTTATCCATGCCATCTTATACTTGATCCTTCTTCCTGTTCCACACTATGATTCCGGGAGCTCCAGAGAACAATGCTTTTCTCCGTGGAATACTGTGCGTATCCGAGTTAAGGCTCAAGAGTCTCTTCGGTGTCAGCTAAGGGAACGGGAGAAAGAGAGACAGCATTGAAAAGAAAACTGGTTTTAAATAAGCATTCTAATTTAGTTTTTCCTTGGAAAATTATTGATTCCAAAGTCGGGTGTGCTTCGAGCAGCTTCTTTTTGCCTCTCTGTTGGCGCCCAACATCCCATGAAAAAGTCTTATTTCTGTCAGGCAGTTGCAATCAAGCGAAAGTCATATATCTTTTAAAAAACAAGAGCTTGAAAAGCGAAAGCTGTGTCGGACTCTCCACCGAAGAACAAGGATCAGATGCGGAAAGAGTGCAAAAGTTCAAAAGATTTCTTCCAGGCGAGAAAACACTCGGCGCAGTAATATTATTCTGTTTTCCCCACTCATTTGATTTTTGAGATTTAAAAGAAAAGTTGTGTAAGGTCCAAGCAAACGCTTTGAAGTTATATTTAACGCTCGGGAAAATGCAGGAGAATCTTGTTATATGTTTCCTTAAATAAATTCGTCCCATTTGAAAAGTGTAAGAAGGTAAGACATTTCGTATGGAGGAAAAAAGGAATACGAAGGGAAAAAGGGGTGGGTTCTAGAGGGCTTCATTAAGTGAAGATGAAGTAACGAGAACATCTTTTCCTTTTCGTGCTTTAATAATGACGCTGCAATGTGTATAGAGTGTAAGGAAGGGGTGAAAAGAGAAAGGGGCTTTTGCTTCACTGATTTCATCAAAAGGTTCTCAGCAACTTTAACAGTTGCCAAAGCGCAGAGAAGTTGCCAGGCTTTAACACCACAAGCATATATTCCTCCACTCGAGAGGAGAATTTACAACTTCTTAGTTGCATTCAAGCTTGCTCTATTTTCATCCATAAAACTTAACCAAGAGCGCCATTATCGCGACTCCCTGCCAAAAAGTTTTAGTAAAACACATTCAACTTCTTGATATATTAATAGTTTTTCTTACCCGCAGAATTTTCCACAATTTCCTTTTCGAATGTAAATCTTGAAATACTCCTTTTTGTAGGAAATTAGATTTGCCATCATGGAAATCCTAGTGTTCCCATTGATGGAAACATTATTTCCGTTGTTTTTTTTTCAAGTTAATTAATGCTGCAAAATATGCATACATATCTTCTTTCCTACATAACAAACACGCAAATTATTCTTTTGTGTGTTTGTAGTCTATCTTACCCACAAATTCCAAGAATTTTCACAAATTTCTTTTTTCGAAGAGAATTATTATTTGAATAATTTCCGTTTTGAGGAAATTATGCTGTTATCATAGAAAACTCTTCTGTTTTCATTGACAGAAGCCTAATTTCCTGATTTTTCTTCAAGAAATAAAGTAAGTCTGTGAAAATAGCCAAGGCATTGTATTATTTGTGGGTTACTAACTGTTGAAGATCATCAAGATTTCATTGTTGGAAGTTCTAAATCGAGCGAATATGATTCCCCCGCGGGAGTAGAAGACACCATACGAAATTCCTATGACGTCAGCGTATATCTTTGGATGGTTTCCGAGAGACAAAAGTCTCCGCGGAGGAAAAACGAACAAAGTTTAGGCAGCACACTTTAGCGGTTTTTTTTTCTTGCTGTGTTTAAACGCTACTTGTACTTAATATGGCGGCAGGATCTAGTTTTTGTGTAGTCTTGAGACCCTGGGACGTTCGGGTTCTGTAATCAAGGGTATATCGGTCAGTCATGTCACGTGGTGGAAGGCTTTTCCCGCCATGGCGCGCCGGGTGTTTGGCGTCACACAAGCATATTTTAGGCGGCGGAATGGTCACCGTTTTTCTCGGCATTCATATATAAAAGCCTTTGGAAGGGTGTATATGTGCTTTCGGGAGGAATCGGTTTTTATCCCGTTCTTTCTCTGCCCTTCTCCGTCCCCGTAAAGCTGTATGTGAGACATCGTAAAGTTATTCGGCGACAAAAAGCGCGCTTTTTCTTTGTCTCAACCCGAAGTTGAAGCTCCCACAAGACCGAAAGAAAAAGAGCGTGCAAAACGCGATAGGAAAACGGGGATTTATGCAGTGATCGAGTTCCTAAATCAGGGTCGCTAAAACAAGAATTTATGGACTTGTGACATCAAGATATATACTTTACACACCCCCTTGCTTCAATTTGTTCAAATTTTCTTCTTAAAACCCAAGAATTATGGAACAGCGCCTGTCCCCTCCCCAACCAAATCCTTGACCCCTTGATGGACGAAGCTAAACAATATGCTTGTACAAGAGAGAGAAAAGAATAAAGCTAAAAAAAAAGGAAGTTGATGCTATAGACGCCAAGAGTTTTTTGGACTGGCCTAATCTTCTCTTCTGGAACTCGATTGTTTGCACTGGGGACCGCCATTCAAAACCTCCACGCAAACTTGAAATTTTGCCCATAAAGGCAAAAATAAGAAAAAAATGCTTAAAAAAGTTTCTGAGAACTTCTCGAGAGATTTGTAACGTCTATATACCTTGACAGAGAATTTGTTTCTTTTTTGTCGTTGTACCGCCTTTTAGGATTGTTGCTATGCTTGACTTGGTGTCAAGTAAAGTCAGACCGACTGGAAGATTCCATCCCAGGCGATCCCGGTTTGGATTACCCTCTCTTCGCTTCAATTCCCCGTACAGAATTTCAGTGCGTCGACAAAGGACCAGGATATTATGCAGACATCCAAGCACGATGCCAGGTAACCTTACATTATACAACATGTCCATTTCTGCTCCCCCGTTTCATCGCCACACAGCTCTCCACTTCCTCCTTCCACCCTCCACCCGCCAATCACCGTTTGTCTTGCAAACACGCGAGGTGCTTACAGCCAATCAGATTTGAACTGACAACCCAACGTGTTTCCCAACCGTATTCCGACTAACTTGCCAATAAGCCTTGCTACAACGCACAAACTTAACCAGATTTGATTATTAAACAGTACTTTAGCTGGACTTAACAGTACTTAATTCCCCTTGAACTATCGATATAACAAGGGTTTGGGGTTTAACGACTAAACAGGCTAACGACCAAGACAGCTATAAGTGGAAACAGCTCAAGTTTTCAAAGTCGTCTAATCTCCCAACTTCATTCTTGATTCACAGTTAAATGGCTACCATACGTCCATGAACGATACTAAGCTATGAGACGTCCTGTGGTAGGTTTTTTCTTTTAGTGATAAATCTATCTCGCAGAGTATTGCAAAATCTTGCGAAAACTTCCAGAGCTTGCCAAGGCAGACTTCTACGCCAACTCATCCTACTGAATAGCACTGACTAAAAATGGAAAGAACGAAAGACATTTTTACTTTTATTTTTGGTGCATCGTAGCAATAAGAAAATAAGCTAAAAGCCGCTTTTTGGATCTTTTATAACTTGATATTTAATTCTGTTAGTTATATCCGAAGGGTCGTTTCCCCTCTTGTCTGCATCCAGACTTGTCATCAAACAACCATATTAAGCTTCGCATGGCAGTATAGTATATACAAAACAAGACGTTCTCTATCTCGTACCCGGACCCCCCTCTCTCTTTCCTTTCTCTCTAACAAGAAAACGCACAACATCTCGTCTCTTTTAAAGCCCCATAGATTCTTCTCATTCTTTTTCTCGCTCTCTGCAAAACAGCGACAAAAGCCTCTTTTTTAACAGCATCCTCCTCTTCTCCACCCCAACCCCCTGCCAAAGAATCTAAAGAAACAGGAGGATGAGATGTAACATAAGTTTGCTTGCTTCTTTATGCAAATACATAAATGCACAAGTTGCTAGGAGAAGATGACTTTCGACTCTTGCCAAAAAAGTTTATTTCTACAATTCTATAGTGTGATATTAAAAAAAGACCAGGAAGCAAACTGTAAGGCAACAAAAGTGTTCAAAAAGTCCGGTACCCCCTTTTCCCTCTCTCTTTCTTTGACTGTTGGATGCTGATGTTGATGCTCTTGCTCTGGGACTCCTTTGACTTCGAAATCGATACTGTCGTCCGTCCCAATTCTCGGGTTTTCTTCTCCAAGTCCATAGAAAGCTAAGGGATTACCCTTCTCCCTCCCCCCCCCCAACCAAAAAGCTATACAATGGTCATCTCTGCTCCCAAACAAGACCCCCCCCCAAGAAATTTTCTTTGGAGCCTCAAAAAAGCCCAGCATCCAAGTATCCGCAACATGGATCAAATCAAAGCCTTTTTATATTTTCTTGGGCCTCTCTTTCTTTCCTTTTCTCTTTCTTTTCTTTCGGTTACGAGTTGGTTGGACTTGAGTCGAAAAGCTTTGATAATGGAAGTTCTATAGAACCTCCTTTTTGATGTAGAAGGATTTGCGGTCTTTTTAGTAATGATCTGTGCTGTCCAAGCCCTTCTTGTCCTCATTTTTCCTAAGTTAGGAGGGAGCCCCACAAAACGAGCTAAAGAACGAACCTTAATAGCTTATAAGCTTGGACACTGCGCCTGATCGCTTGACCGTGAAAGAGCCTCTCTGGCTCCCTCCCTTTCATATGATAAGATCGATGCTCCAATATCTCCTTAAAGATGATATAAAAAACTATAATTGTTTCTTTGCAGGTCTTCCATGTCTGCCACGATGCCAGGAAATCCTCCTTTTTGTGCCCTAACGGGACATTATTTAACCAGAAATTCTTCGTCTGCGATTGGTGGTTCAATGTGGACTGTGAACACGCGCCCAGTTTGTACCCTTTGAACCAAAATCTGTTTCTACCGAAAGTCACGCCCAATGCCCCTCAGGGTACACATACACCCACTTTCGAACGTTTCCGCACTGCCCCTCCATCCTCGTCTGCCCCGCGGCGAGATTTTCAGCACGAAACCCCGCAAGCTAGAGTCACTACCACGCTTCCAACAACAACAACTATTACAACCACAGCGGTGCCAATCAGGGAAGTGAGCCCCTCGAGGAAGCCGACGTATTTTGAACCGACCGAAATACCAGTGACAACGTTTGATTCAGACGAGTTTAACCCTTTTACTTCGCCCAGACATTCAGCTCGGATTCAATTTAAAGAATTTGAGATGCAGACAAAGCCAGCCCCAACTGTAGAACCCGTTTCTTTCTTTAGCATGATGGCTGATTTGGGTTCCACGCGAAGCACTTTACCTGCAGGAGATAAATGGATTTTCCTTGTTAACGATCCTAATATGATTGCCAACTTGGAAGATGCAGCTCGACGATTTCAAGCATCGACTCCAACTCCAGCTCCTCCACCCTCACCAACAACTACTCTCGTATCCCGCTACGGGCCATCGGTCATAATTGCTTCGGCACACAATAACGAACACTTAACCCCACCTGTCAAACAATCCTCCCCCGAAGTCGCAATTCCACAGCAGGGTTGGCAATTCCAATCCATTCCGACCCTTCAGAATAATATTAACAACCCTAGCGCGACTCCCCCGTCGCCGACAACTTCGATTCAACTTTCCCCTACTTTCCTAGCTGGCCCTAACCGCATTTCGCAAGACAGTTCAACGGTGTACGCTAACCCAACCTTCCAACCCTCTCCCACGCTCTCGTCCCCTCCCTTTGTGCTCTCCGGCCTCCCCAATCACGGTTTCCAACCATCCTTTCCAGCCGCCTCACCCTTGAACTACAACCCCTCACCCGTTGGGATCCGGTACTATTCCAGCCCTCAAACGACCCCCCAAACAGGCTCCAGTTCCTTTGCACCCACTTCGCAGGTCATCCTCGGTAGCCATCCATCGCAAGCAGTACCTCGGGCGCCAAACAACCCATACCTTGAATTTAACCCTACCTACGCGAACCCACCTTTTCACCCTTCGCCCACGGTAGGATTCCAGACATCCTCCAACGGTCCTAGAACAACTTTCCAACCACTTCAAAAAACACCACACAACCCTCAGACATCAACTACCAAAGACCGCCTTCCCTTTCAGCCCTCACCTTTCCCCTCCAGGCCCCAAATGTTTCCGATGAGCTACGGCAACCCTACCTCGATTTCCTCTCCAGGCCCAACTGTAGCCAGTAATAGACCATTTGCACCGACTTCACAGCCTCGCGGCAGGGGTTTGTACACAAACGGAGCTAGATCCCCGCCAATGACCCAGTTGATGCCCCAGGCGTCACCCTCGCCTTCGGTACTTAACCCTTCGTCTCACGTTCACTCATTTTTCTCTCTACCTGACGTCGCGCCAAATCCCTCGAATGTCTTCACGAACTCCGATCAGAGTCCCCGCTACGGAAATGTCATGCAATCACAGTCCGCAATACCGCGCGTCCCGACCGCTCCATCACCTCCAACCACCACGTCTACTACGACTACCCAGCCGCCTCCGGCAACCACAACGACAGCGACTTCTAAACCAAGACAAGTCTGGGCTCTCGACTCCAATTCTTTTTGGCCTACGACAAATATCTTGCAGCCAAGTGCTGTTCCCCGGAAATGGGATGTGAGTTCCACCTACGGCGAATCCTTTTCTCCGCCCCTTATCACCCCTCATCGACTTTCCTTTTTCTAGAAAACGCTACATCTTTTTGTAAATTATTGTGTTATTTGTGACCGTTACAGTTTTTGAATACATCTTTTGTGTTGTTATGTACGATTTTTTGGGGTCGTGCGAAATAAAAGATTAGAAAACTAAAAAACAACAAATTGGAATTGTTCTGCTTTTCTCACATAAAACCAAAAGGGTCAGACTAATACATTGCGCTATATAAGTTAGAAACTGCCGAAAAGCATAAACGAACTTTAATTGACCACAATCATGCGACATATGGTCATAAGGTGGAGAAAACGATTATTTTCCCCCTTTCGGTCGACGTTTTCTCCAGAAGGAAGAAAATTGACCGACTGACCGCCAAAGCCAAAGTATTTATAGCAAAATTCAAAACCGCCACATCTGGTTAAATTCGTATAGGATGTGACACATGTGAACATATGCTGTGACGAGAAGCCACGAGCAAACATAGGAATGGTAAGGTTCTGCTATTGAAATGGAGAAATTTTGCGGTCAAGTGCATTAGCTGTGGATGATTGTGTACCTTTGTGTGTCGGGAAAAAGTAAAGACGCGAGGCTATAGAGGCCAGTAAAGTGTTGTTGACCAGAATCCCCAATTTAAATTCTGACACCCAAATCATCATATTTTGTTGACTTTCAGCCTGCCGCTAATGAAATTTTCTTTAGCCCCTATCCCTGGGGGGCTTTTCTTGCTAGCAAATCAATGCTCTATACCTTCTTGAAGCACGTAAAATGCGGACTAAACATCAAGTAGTCGCTGTAAATCTCAAACATTAGCGCAACAATGAATTCCGAATAATGTAGAACTTATGGAGATGAACTGCATAAACTAAACAATGAATCTCTAAGAAGCACCTCGTCTCAACAAGGAAACTCAACAGTGGAAACTTCGTCTCCGAATATCATAAACCGAAGCATTTTGTTAAAAAACTATTGACTCCGATCTGAATTTTTCCAAGTTTAAATAAATATCTCTTAAGTCCTTAGCAAGGCTTCAGGCTTAATAATGAATTAATCTCTTCTTTAACCTTTATTTTGAACGTTTGTAATTAACTTGTAAATGAATGCATTTTGGTTATAAATCTTGACTTCAACCATGGATTTTTCGAAGTTTAAATGCCCTGAATGATCAAATAAGCGAAGTATCCTTTTATTACAGAACTGCTTCGGCTTTATAGAGCTTTTGCCAAATTACGCCTCTCGCGGCAAGAGTTGGCGAAATCCGCCCTTTTTAGTACATTTAAGTTGAGGTAAACAAACAACAACAAACTGTTTTCCGTGAATATTGGTTTTGCTTTGTGTCGTATTGTGTCTTTTTGTTTGTTTACCTGAGCTACTTGTAAAAGCTGTAAGCAAAACCAAACGATTCACGGAAAACAGTTTGTTGTTGTTTGTTTACCTTAACTTAAATGTACTCAAAATGGCGGATTTCGCCAACTCTTGTCGCGAGAGGCGTAATTTGGCAAATTGCAGTGAAACTGCGAAGTGTTTAGCATTGAAAGTACACAGAAAAAAGTTAACAATTAATAGTTAGAAATTGTGCCGTACTATTTTGTGACCGTGCCATGATTTGCTCTGAACTTTGACGTTTCAAACGAAGAGATAAATAAACACTAAATTTTTTAAGACATTGAAAAGATCATATCACAGCTGTCATGAAGTCCTAAGCGTGAAAAGGATTAAGAAACTTGAATTCACACGTCCTCTTTTCCTGTAAAACAAATGAGGACAGCGTTGAGCCGTATATAAAACCAAAGTTGATCTCATCTTTTGAACCACTTCTCTTCATTATAGAGCAAGGAAGGGTCGCAGGAGTTATTCTAGTTGGTGATAGTGATAATTTTAAGTACTTGTATGAGAGCCTAGACCTGAAATGCGTCTCGCAATCGTTTTCTTGGCAGGTAATCCTCGAAAAAAAAGTTCACTACCCCGTAGTGGCTGTAATTCCCCATTTTTTCGTGTTGCAGTCCTAATTTGCAGCATAGGAGCGCAGCAGAGAAGAGCTAAGGTATCCATTAAACTTGTAATTAAGCTTAATGGGGGTAAATTAACGCTGTACTCCAAATCCCACCCTCCTTTCCTTCTCTTTTTGCTTCAAACAAAAATAAAGGTAGATGATGATGAAGACGAAGACGCCGAGCGAAGCAGTTTATTACCCATTCCTGGGCAACCACGTGTAGATTACCCAACTTTGGCCTCCATCCCATTAACCAAGTTCCATTGTCGCACACAATTACCCGGGTATTACGCAGACCAAGACACAGCATGCCAAGTAAGCTAGCATTATCTCATCATGAGCCAATCCTCCCTTTTACCCTCGATATCAGCCCGCCATAAATCAACGCCTAATTCCCTAATTAAAACATCTGTTTGCTTTTATTTTTGCAGGTATTTCATGTGTGCCATGATAATGGTCGGCAAGACTCATTTCTCTGCCCCAATGGCACCATATTTTCACAGAAACTATTCTCATGTGACTGGTGGTACAACGTAGCGTGCAGTCAAGCCGCCGAGTATTACTCCCTTAATCAAAACTTCTACACTTATACGGTAAGCTTCTGCACAAAGCGCCAAATTATTAATCTCTTACCTAAGTAAAAGCGATGTAAATAAGCATCATACTTGTTGCAAAAGAGCTTAACATAATTCAAATACGTACTGGAAAGTCAGCAAGCATTCACAATAGCGGACTAAAACTAAAACGACCAGTGTTCTGGATTTTTTTTTTAAAAAAGACCTAGATCAGATCAGTTCAGATCAGATCAATCGGCCATCTTTGATCTGATCGGTGTTGACCGTAAATTGGCAGTGATTGATTGATTTGTTCGGGAAACTTTCCGCTCAAAACTATCCAAAACCAGCCATCTAGTGGCCATCTTAAGAAAAATAAGAAAAGATTCTAAAATCGGAAATGATATAAGATCATACAAAAAGCATCGATCCACACACCGAAAAGGACGCCACTCGATTCCGTGGCTTGGATGACAAGCGATTTTGTTTCCAAAGCGCAATCTATTGACCACTTTGAATAACGTTATGAGCTTGCATTACTTATTCTCATAATATTTTATGTTTTTCTTAAAATTGTAAAATGTGCGCAACGAAACTTCTGTTTCTATAGAAAAAGAATCTCGTGAAAGAAAATCTGCAATTTAAATGCTTTTGATACGATAAAATAACTCCCGAATGAGCTTAGACCCTAAGCCTAATATAAGAAACAGAAGAGTGTGCGGCTCGTATTCTTGCAATGGTTAATTCTTTAAATTGTTAGAGTTTTGATAATTAGATAGCTAGTTATTATAAGAAGACTTGTTCGATAATTTTTCTCATCTAAGGTTTCACAAGCGTGAAAACAAGTACAAAGTATAAACCATGCAAAGGTTTACATTTTCAACGAATAAATTCCATACACAGCCCATTAGAGAATTGCATAATTATATTTTAGCCTATATGATCACACTCAGCACAAGTTCTATGCATAAAAAGGCCCTCCTGGGTGCTTTAGAGGGCTCGCAGTCGATATTCATATGTAAATTAGGAACAAGGCAGTAAAGCGGCACCCGAAAGTTTGGGTTTAAGACAACGGGCTGATTATGCGACTTCAACTTCCTCTCCTACGGTGAGCCCCGAGCGTACTTATTCAACTCTGCCCGCTTCCAGTTCAACCTCAACAAGCTCAAATCGATCCGCTCGGAAGCGTTATCGAACAGGAAAAAGCTTCCATAAGGCCTCGTTAAGTCGCCTCGGATCTTCCCAAGAAGCCAATTTGCAAAACTGGCAGGAAGATTTACTACGTCCTCATAACCCTCTGCAAGCACAGCAACAAGTAGAACAAGATGGTTGGAGCATATTCTGGCACTCGGAAAACAGCTTCCCTCTGAGTCCGTATTGGCCAGACCGAGAATCTGAGGAAGTTGCCAGGGAATCTTTGACTGGGCGTTGGAGCAGTGCTAATCGGTACGGAAAAACGTTTTCCCGCTCCAGTCTGTCCACCAAACCTCGTCCTTCTCACGCATCAGTCCGGAAATCTCGACTCCAGTACACGCCGCGCTCTTTTAGTACCGTTCCTCCAACTTCAGCTCCCCCAGTGGAGAACTTGGACTCTCTTGAAGACTATGCAAATGAGGGTTACGATATTGACACAACTTCGCAGAAGGACTGGAGTCGTCGGGACCGGATCCGATCTCGGCTGGAAATCACGACTCTTCCTCCTCATCCATCGCCTACTCAACCACCTGCAAGATTCCCAAGTAGAAAGAAAAGAAAAACGATAAAAACCTCATTCATAGTCATTACCTCTTTCTTTTCTTTCACACAGTTTCAGGACGAGCCAAAGGCATCCAGAATAATCGTACTTTAAACCGCTTAAATCCTCGTCCCAGCAGTTTCTTTTCTGATGAATAACTTACGCAACGAAGAAAATGTTACACCGTGTTAGGTTAAAAATCGTTATAGTATACAATATATAAGTTATAACACAGGTTTCTTCCAAAGTAATGAAAAGATATGTATTTCAATTCCTGAAAAGATATTACACAAGAGCTTTTATACTTAAGGAACAGGTCTGGGTAATATATCAAGCGCTTGTAGGCAGACAGCTGCTGCTTGGACACGAGCTTCTTTCTTATTTGGACTGGCTACAGCTGGCCGATATTCCACTTTGTTCACAATTACCTAGTTAAGCACTCACGTTAAGACTATGAAGCGACATTTCGGGCTTGAGAATTCATTGTTACTTTATAGAGGAAGGATTTGAGGTGGTCCGGACCAGCTTCCATAATTTGCTCGAAGAGTGGAGGACCCCATCGTCGCTTCAAACAAAGCTCATTAAGAGCACTTACAGGATGGCGTCCTGAGAAATCCACAGTTAATTTATGCACCAACGGCTTACTCGTTTCTCCCCGCGAAACCAAACCTACAGGGTTGACGAGAAAAATCGAACAAAACTTGAAACTCATCCCAGACCGTTACCGTAACCTTTCTTTGCTGTCATCCCAAAGTCCACTGCTTTTTATAAACATTTTTTCAACAAGACTACATGATAAAACAAGTTTTTCACTTTAACAAACTTTGAACGTAATAAGAATTCGAAACGAGTTAAATGCTCAACGATATTCTGAAGTTGACTAGAAAGTCTACTACCATTAGGGCAAAGTCAACTAGCTATTAGCAAGATCCTTAGGATAACAAGTAAAAGCAACCCACATAAGGCGCGAAAAATTTTAATTTCAACATTATGTACATTAAGTGTATGCAACCGATTACAATAATTTTGTTATTCTTTCGTTAAACTTAAACAAAGAGGAAAAATCCTCAAAAGATCTTACCTTTTTTGTCCATCTTAATATCCAAGGCTAAAGGCTCCAAACTGCCTTCACTGTTACGTCCCAGTCCTTCGCCTGGCTGCCAGCCCATTTTCTGCAACATTCGCAATCCAATACCGCTATTCAAGGGCACGGCATCTTTCAGCTGATCCTGCGACACAATTAAAAGGGAATTAGTCCCCACTCTTCTTTATTCCTTTCTCCTCGTAAAAAGCAAAACTCCATGTCGTTTACTTTGCGAGCCCAAGCTTGTGGTTGTCCCGACCAATCCACCAGCTGCTGAACCCCGTCTTCGCTTTGAAGCCTTCCAGATTTGACCCAAGACGTGGCTTTCAACTCCGTCTCTCTCAATCCCATCTGAGCCTCATAATCTAGCGGATTTTCAGTAATTCGTCGCAAAGCCTCCAATCGTTTCGCCACGATCGTTCCAATATCCACTGTGGCCTACGTACACAAACTCTTATCTCTCTTTCTCAGATACATTTGCGTTATTTCGCGTTCTTTCAATTCTTTTATATTTATTTTTTACCGGTTGTAAGCCCAATGTCGGATCCTCTGCTCTTCGCACCGGTACCACTACACCTAATTCCTTCTCTTTGTCCAAACTGGTTTTTATAGGAAAATTCAATGTATTTCGAATCAGTCGATGCCCTCCTTCCCCTACTCCGATATTAGAACTTCCTACTGTTGACTTGGGTGCCTCTTTCACCGGAACCCATTCGGATTCTATTGCAAAAGGAGTACATCAGATTCTAGTCAACCTCACGAAAAAGAAGGAAAAACAGTCGAAAATCGTTTACCGTTGGTTTTATGTTTGGTACCACTAGAGACAGGGAATTGCTCTTTTAATTGGGCCTTTAACTCGGAGGCTTTCCGGACGGGTAAGGCAACCGCGTTCCGAATGTTCATTGTAATAGTTTCTGGCCGTGACTTTAATTGATAAGGATGCCTCGTAAAGGCCAGCGAGGAAGTCGGATCGTCGGATGGGTCGGGGTCGTTACAACTTGTCTGCCCTCCTTCCACGCCGCTGCCACATAAATCTTGGCAATACTCGGTGAGTTCTACCAAACTTTTCTGCTGCACTTCCGGTTGCTTCAGCGCTTCGATATTGGCGTCGACCAAACTTGGCGGCAGCGTCCCATTAGCTTTCATTCGTTGGAGGTTCCGGCGCGCCGCTTCCAGTAATTTGGCTTTGTCAATCCGCTCGTGATCGGTACGGGAGCGATTCCGCGAATTGGGGGACCGTGAGCGACGCTGCGAATACCGAGTGCTGGAAGATGATGAAGAATAGTGATGGTTATGGCGATCGTAATGGCGTTGCGAAAATGAAGACGAAGAATAATGGCTGCCGTAATGACTCGAGTGTCGCCGGGAATCGGTTTCCTCGTAACGATCGCGATCTTTGACCCGTTTATGATGCGAATCGGCTTCTTTGCTGTCTCCGGCTCGTTCGCCACCGTTTGAGAATGCCTCGTCCTGGGAAACACCATCATGGCAATCTTCTTTGTCCCGCGGTTTGGATCTGACTTTCTTGTCAATGAACGACGGCTGTGTGTCCACGATCTCGCCGTCTTCGATGTCTTCTTTCTCCTTCTCACGCTTCTTCTTTTTCTTTTTCAGCGAGAAAGATTCGTCCTCAGGACTTTTCTCCTTCTTTTTCTCCTTTTTTTTCCTCTTGTTTTTGTGCTTTTTCTTCTCTAAAGAAATGAAAAGAGATAATAAACAACTATACGACCCAATAACTTTATTTGTTTTTAAGGCACTAAATAATCTTTCGACAGGAAAATTTCAGAGAAGCTACTGAACCGGAAAACTTCAAAAATTTGGATTACTTAAGTAAAACAAATTGTAAAAGTAGTGAAGAACCTTGTGAAGTACTAAGTGCATGCGGTTGGTGTAAACGTTGTTTCCAGTAAAAACATAGCGTAACAGAAGTAATGTGTTGTACGAAAGGAGAGAAGGTTAGCACTCCCCTTGATAAGGATGGAACACATATATGGTCGAGGCACTTTCGACCATCCATTTTTTTAGCAAGCATAACTTTTCGGAACTCCCGTGCTTTTGTTCTATTATAATTATAATTATTTTATATCTATTTAATTTCCTACCTTTTTTGTAGAGACCGTGCTGGTCTAAAAGAGCTTTGAAGTCATTCATTAAGCAGCTACTAACGTCCAGTAAATCAGCGGAATTCTTGACAATCTTCTCTCCTTTAGTTTCCAAATGTTCATTGTCGAGGTTCTTTGATATTCCTCCAACACTAGTGAACAATTCATCCAAAATCTGATCCGCAGACAAGCCATCAGCCATTGTTGAACATAGGGTCAACAATTCTTTTGAATATTTAATCCTTTTGACTAATTATAAACAGGTACCGTAAATAAGCTTGCGTAGAAAACAGTAGCAACCATGGAATAAATGTTGATTGTTGTGATAGAAACATTACAATTGGTCATAGAGAAAACTGTTCTGCGAATTCCCAAGACAACAATGAATCGTCGCTTACCGACTCGCAACACTGCTTCGGTTTAATCACGTGAATTGTTTTGGTCAGCTGACAGATTTTCAGAGCGGAGACAGGTGAATTCTCTTTTATTTTAAGCTTCCTCTGGTACGTTTAAATACTCGAATTTATTTATCCAATAAATATTTCCTTAACAATTTTTTTTAACCAAAGGAAGGATCTGTATACCATGTCTGAATATTGGCTTATTTCCGCTCCTGGGGAGAAGACATGTCAGCAAACTTTCGACAAGCTCAATGAAGTCACTCACCACCAGAATAATTTGTCTACAAACTACAAATTCGCCATTCCAGACTTAAAGGTAAGCCTATTTTAATTCAAATATTAATATGTTGTAATTAATTATGTGTGAAATAGGTTGGAACGTTGGACCAGCTTGTTGGTTTGTCAGACGATTTAGGCAAACTCGACACATTTGTGGACCAAGTGACTCGCAAAATCGCCCTATATTTAGGCGACATTCTTGAAGATCAACGTGACAAGCTAGCCGAAAACTTGCTCGCGAATGGCGTGGATTTGGCCACGTACCTGACGCGTTTCCAGTGGGATATGGCCAAGTACCCCATTAAACAATCCCTAAGAAACATTTCCGAGATTATTAGCAAGCAAGTGGGTCAAATTGACGCGGATCTCAAGAGCAAATCCTCTGCGTATAACAATCTCAAAGGCAATTTGCAGAACTTGGAGAAGAAACAAACGTAAACTTTCTGTTTCATTCCATTTGCTTCAGTATTCCTAATAAAATCTTTCTTGGTTCCATAGCGGAAGTCTTTTAACCCGCAACTTGGTTGATGTGGTCAAGAAAGAGCACTTTGTGCTCGATTCGGAGTATCTAGTAACCCATTTAGTGGTCGTACCCAAGTACAACCTTTTCTTCCAATTTTGAATGTAATTCTTATAATTAAACGGATTTTCTTTTAGGTCATATGAGAAGGAATGGCATGAGAAATACGAAAAACTGACCAGCATGGTTGTACCCCGTTCGACTCATTTGGTCACCCAGGATAGTGAGCTGGCTCTGTATACCGTCACGCTTTTCCGGAAAGTAGTCGACGAGTTTAAAGTCCACGCCCGTGAAAACAAGTTTGTCGTGCGCGATTTCACGTATAACGAAGAAGAAATGGCCGCTGGCAAGAACGAGCTCACCAAGTTAGCGATGGACAAGAAAAAGCAATTCGTAAAAAAATCCATTCGTTAAACCTCCTAAAAACTTTTAATTAAAAGCATGTAATTTAAAACGTAGGGCCCCTTGGTTCGGTGGTTGAAAGTCAACTTTAGCGAGGCATTTACAGCTTGGATCCATGTGAAAGCCTTGCGAGTGTTCGTAGAATCCGTCTTACGGTACATTTTTTATCATTACAACACGACTTCGGTGGGTTTTACAAAGTTTTGTAGTTATGGTTTGCCTGTCAACTTCCAAGCCATGTTGTTGTACCCTAACAAAAGGTCTATGAAACGTTTAAGGGAAGTTTTGAACGCGCTCTACATCCATTTGGACGCCAATGCGCTTCATGGAGCTTCAGATGTAATTTGAGACATAATTCTTAACGTTTGAAGATTGTATTTAGTTTACTTAATCCTCTTTTTTCCTCTTATTTTAGAACGTGGACATCCCCGGTTTAGGTTTCGGCCAATCCGAGTATTTCCCTTATGTCTTTTACAAGATGAATATCGACATGATTGACGTCACTAAATCTTAAACAAAATATACTAAGTATAGGGCTAGATGAAAGAACGTCAAACTGTGTTCTTTTTTCCTCTTTTTTATTTTTGTTTTTCCTCTCGCTCTCTTGTTACTCGTTTTTAAAAAGAACGCCAATTCCTGTCAAATGATTCCAACCGTGTTGTGCAAAAAATTAGCAACAAAAGAGTTGATAGTAGTCGTAGTATGTGTAAATAGGTGTTAATCCGCGTCTGTTGGCAATGTCTTGTAAAAAATTGCATTGGGCAATTAATAAAGCGTCAGCTAAAGGAGAAAACATGACTGTGCGTTTAGTTTCCCTACTTAATAAGCACGTTTGTCCGCACAGTTTCCTGAAAAAAAAAAAAAAAATTACTTTTAACAGAACATTTGCATAAATGTCAGGAGAATCATTACTCGAGCTTCTGTAATACGATCGTCCCAGTTTTGTTGCGCAATTTTGCTAACTGCATGGACTAGAATGGCAGTCACTTTCTCAACGTTTTCTTTGAACGTATTCAAAGCGAGATCCACGTTTACTTTTTCCTTATGTTCATGCCAGCAATCGTAATCCGTAGCCATAGCTACTGCTGCGTAGCACAACCCAGCTTCTTTGGCCAAAATAACCTACGATTACATAAATTTTACTACTTGTAGTTCCCAATACGCGAAAAAGAAAGGCTTGAGGGGATTAATGTTACCTCAGGGACAGTGGTCATGTTGATTACATGTGCTCCCCATGAACGGAACAAGCGACTCTCGGCTTTGGATGAGAAACGAGGACCTTCAATAGTAATGCAAGTCCCTACGGTATGGACTTTGATGCCCAAGTCCTTTGCACTTTCGATTAATATATTCCGGGTCACAGGGCAGAAAGGTTCATCCATAGGCAAGTGGCAGATTCCGCGAGGAGCAATTGCAGTACCGTCATAGAAGGTTTGAGCCCGTTTCGTGGTACTAAACAGAAAATGATAAAGTTTTAAGTTTTAGAACAAGGTAAGAGGAGTACCGATCTATGAACTGGTCGAGGATAACTAGCTCGCCGGGGGCTATTTCTTCTTGTAAGGAACCGCAGGCGGTAGAAACGATGACGTGAGTGCATCCAGCTTCTTTCAAAGCCCAAATATTCGCGCGGTAGTTGATATTGGTGGGCATATAAGAATGACTACGGCTATGCCTATAAAATGAAAAATGTTTGCGTTAAATAACTTGGGTTTCTTCATAGTAAAGTTGGGGTTTTATTTTACCTGGCTAGTAAGACACACTGGATTCCCTTTATCGTGCCGCAAATCAAGGCATCCGAAGGCTCACCGAAAGGTGTTGTAACGATTCTCTCTTCAACATTTTCCAGAATTTCAGGGCTGTACAATCCGGACCCACCTATGATTCCGACCTAAAAAATGTTCATACAAATTAATAATTGTAATATGGCAAAATACAACGCGAGAAACGAACGTATGTCAGTCTTCTATAGCTTATCGCTTATATGTATTAATAGGTAAGATGCAGAATAACGAAGCTGTATTACCTTTACTTCCATAATTTATCTCGACAGATTGCGATGTAAGATTCTCTACTAACAAAACACGTGGAGAAGCACCGGTTAAATATATCAAGAATCTAAAGGAGTAGTAGGATAAAGTTACTTATAAATTTTTACCAACTGATGGAAGCAGTTACTTGAAAAGTCGATGGCTTTCTTCTTTTACTTGGCATTCGCTAGAGTGGCTAGATGTACTGGAAATTATTCCAAGTATTGGCCAACAGAGAGCGCGAAGGATTATTTTCTAACCAATTTTACAAGAAGGTACGGAAGACGATTAACTTTTAACAGTGAAGTTAAATTTTTACCCAGATTAAATTAAAGTTATGGCAAAAAGAAAGGGAGATGGAGGTGTTCCTGCCGAAGAAAGTGACTTGCTCACCATCCGACCTTTGTAATAAACAAAATGCTATATAGCTATATCTGTATCTAAAACTACTTTTTTCAGAGGTGCTGGACAAGAAGTTGGGCGCTCGTGCATCATGTTGGATTTCAAAGGAAAAAGTATCATGGTAAGCCTAAGCGTAAACTAGTTAACTGTAGAAGTTAGAATCTTGTGAATTAATTAATTTTAATTTAGTTTGTTTTAAATAGTTGGATTGTGGAATTCACCCGGGACTTTCCGGTATGGATGCTTTACCCTTTGTGGATCTAATCGAAGCCGACCAGATTGACTTACTTTTAATTTCACAGTACGTTTCAAATCTGAAGTTACTTAACCATGATTTCTAACACCTTTCGTTCATTTTTCGTAGCTTTCATCTTGATCATTGTGGAGCTTTGCCCTGGTTTTTGCAGAAAACAACGTTCAAAGGGCGCTGCTTTATGACCCATGCCACCAAAGCCATTTATCGCTGGCTTTTGTCCGATTATATCAAAGTAAGCAACATCTCCACGGACCAAATGCTCTACACCGAAGCAGATTTAGAGGCTTCGATGGAAAAGATAGAAGTGGTAAATTTCCACGAGGAAAAAGACGTTGGAGGAGTTCGCTTTTGGGCTTACAATGCTGGCCATGTCTTGGGCGCTGCCATGTTTATGATCGAAATTGCTGGCGTTAAAGTAATAAATAATTTTAAAAATATTGACTTAATGCCGTTCTCGTCATAAAATCCTTCCATTCCAGATTCTTTACACTGGAGACTTTTCGAGACAAGAAGACAGACATTTGATGGCTGCTGAAATCCCTAGTTTACGTCCAGACATCCTGATAACCGTAAAATTCGAATTTTTCTCATTTAAATCCTAACGAACGAGTTAATTAGGAGTCTACTTATGGTACGCATATTCACGAGAAACGGGAAGAACGTGAGGCTCGTTTCACAGGCTTAGTCCACGATATAGTCCTACGTGGTGGTCGTTGTCTCATTCCGGTGTTCGCGTTGGGTCGAGCTCAAGAACTTTTACTTATTCTAGGTATTTGTGCTCAATCTTTTGTCTATTTTGTTCCTTCATAAATAAAAATAGTCAATAAAACTTTTCCCTTGTATTAAATAGATGAGTATTGGGGTCAGCATCCGGAGCTTCACGAAATTCCCATCTATTATGCTTCATCTTTGGCCAAGAAGTGCATGGCCGTGTATCAGACGTATATCAACGCCATGAATGACCGTATTCGTCGTCAGATTGCTGTCAACAATCCCTTTATCTTTAAGCACATTTCAAGTCTCAAAGTAAAATTACTCTTTGTTGATTATGTAGGAATAACTAAGTGCAACTATCCTTAGAGTATTGATAGCTTCGAAGACGTGGGACCTTGTGTCATCATGGCCTCGCCTGGTATGATGCAGAGTGGCTTGTCTCGTGAATTATTTGAAGCGTGGTGTACCGATGCCAAGAACGGTGTCATCATTGCAGGTACGACTGTCAATTCCCTTTTATTCAAATAAAAAATGGGATTAAAACACATTTCTTTTGTTATAATGAGATGCATTCAACAATTAATTTTATTTTCAGGTTATTGCGTTGAAGGGACTTTAGCTAAACATGTTCTCTCTGAACCCGAAGATATTACAACAATGGCGGGCCAAAAATTGCCTTTGAAAATGTCTGTGGATTACATTTCCTTTTCAGCACATACAGACTACCAGCAAACTTCTGAGTTTATTCGCATCTTAAAACCCCCACACATCGTAAGTTTTCCTTAAAGAATTGTTGAAGAAAATAAGGAGATTTTGTGGGAAGGTTCTGGTTCATGGCGAAGCCAACGAAATGGGCCGTTTGAAAGCAGCATTGCTACGCGAATACGAAAACGACACGGAAAATCAAATGCAAATCTATAATCCAAGAAATACCGTAGCTGTGGAATTGCATTTCAGAGGAGAAAAGACCGCCAAAGTGATGGGAAGCCTAGCGGCCGAGAAGCCTAAAGAAGGACAAATCATGTCTGGCGTTTTAGTGAGACGAAACTTTAATTACCACGTCTTGGCTCCCACGGATATTCCCAGTAATAATTTATTTATTTCGTATTATTTTCTCATTTTCCGAGTTCAGTTGTTAATGTAATTTGGTTATTTTTGCCCAATTTTTCATCTAATTTTTTCGATTTTTTTACATTTCTCATAACGTTTCTTCAAATTCGTTGGGTTTAATTCGCATAATTTATTCATTTAGAGTACACGGATTTGACGGTTAGCCAAGTAGCGCAACGATTAAGCGTCCATTTCGGTGGTTCTTTTGCGAATTTGCAAATTTTGCTAATGCAAATGGCTGGGGATCTTGAAGTCCTTTCTAAGAAGTCTGTGCGAGTATTTGGAACTGTGTCGGTGCTTCATGAGAAAGATCTAATCACTCTAGAAGTAAATTTAAGTTACTAGAATGAGAATGGTGAAGATTTTTTAATTTTTCATTGTTGTAGTGGATCGCGAGTCCTGTGAATGACATGTTCGCAGATGCGGCTTTGACCGTGGTTTTACGAGCTGAATCCATGGCTGGTGAAACCAAAGTGCCTGTTGGAGGCCGAACTAAAGTGGACCGCATGCATTTTAAAGAATGTCTTATTGAAATGCTGCAAGACATGTTTGGCGAGGATTCAGTTCCCAAGTTGTTCAAAGGCGAACAATTCTACGTGGCTGTAGACGGCAAAACTGCCAATATTGACCTCAGAGAGCTAGTAAGTCCTACCAAAACTGTTTTTATTTTACGAAAACTTCCCTCCAGACTTCGTTTTAAAAAACGTTCCATTTTTTCTTAGGCGGTGACCTGCGAAGAAGATCTAGTGTTTCAACAAGTGGTCCAAACAGCTGTTTCCAAGCTATATCAAACTTTATCACCTGTTCAGCTGAAGTCATGATTTTTTTTTACTAGTGGAATGACGTGAAAGTAATAAATATACCTAAAAATTAAGACTTACGCATAATTTGGGTTATATTGCATTGATTTGTATTGAACTCTGATATACCGCTGTTCGAATTAAAATATCCCTCTTTCCTTAAACTACTGCATTGAAATCGCCGTCAGTCCTTAAAATTCTTTTTCCTGATACTAAAAGCTAAATTTTTCCAAGAGTTTAATGAATGCTCTCCAGAAGCAATGCAATTCCCTGGCCGCCTCCAATGCAGGCAGAACCGATAGCGTATTTGGCTTTGCGGCGACTACAAAGAAGCAAGAAATGTAATTAAATTTAAAATTAAAACCAAGTTTGACTAAAATACATCAATTCGTGGGTCAGATGAGCAGTAATACGAGCTCCTGAAGCAGCTAAAGGATGTCCGAGGGCAATGGCACCTCCGTTGACGTTCAGGATTTCAGGGTTTAAGTCCAATTCACGTTGGCAAGAGAGAACTTGAGCGGCGAAAGCTTCGTTGATCTGTTAGTCCCCCCACAAGAAACATGAAATTTTAGTAGTAAGGACAAGCTTCTCCGTTGTTGAGGTTACCTCCACCAAATCCACGTCCTTGAGCTGCATATTACTCAATTTGAGCAGCTTGCGGATAGCCGGTGCTGGACCAATGCCCATAATGGAAGGATCCACTCCTGCTACGGCGTAGCCGACCAAACGAGCCAGTGGCTTAAGATTATGCGTCTTCACGGCTGCTTCTGAAGCTAAGACAATAGAACCTGCTCCGTCACAAATACCCTATAGAAACAAATTTCCATTAAGTTTTTGATTTAAACCAGTTTCTTTGGGGGGTTCTTATGTACTGAAGCTGTTCCGGCTGTAACAACACCTTCTTTCTTGAATACGGGAGGGAGTTTCTTTAGCTTTTCCAAGGTTGTTTCAGGTTTGGGATGCTCGTCGACTTCGAAGGAAACTTGCTGGCGCTTCACTTCGAGCATAACCGGGGCTATTTCTGCCTTGAAGTACCCACTATCCTGAGCTAGATAAGTGGAAAAGAGAGGTGGTTAAGATAAGAAGGTATCTAAGCCGACGACCTACCTTTCTTCCAGTTAGTCTGGGAGCGAATCGCAAAAGCATCCACTTCTTCGCGGGTAACTTTGTACTTGACAGCAAGATTCTCTGCTGTGATACCCATAGGCATCTTGCAATGGGAATCGGTCAACGAATTCCATAGTGTATCTTCCAATTTAATGTCTGAGCCTAATTTCACGCCGAATCTTACGTCCCTCGCGGCAAACGGAAAGAGACTCATGCTCTCTACACCTCCTGTGAGCACAATTTGGGATTCGTCCAGCATAATTTCCTAGAAAGTAGAAACAAGCCACATTATGAGCCAATATTCAGGCAGCTTCTTTACGGAAAAAGGAAAAGGGAGATCTTACTTGAGCTCCGGTGACTACAGATTGGAAGCCAGATCCGCAAAGTCTGTTCAAAGTTAAGGCAGGAGAGGAAATCGGAACTCCACAACGAAGACCTACATGGCGAGAAATGTAAGCCGAATCGGGGGCTGCAGCCTAAGAATTTTAAACAGCAATTAAAGGCGATTATGATCGAAAGTTAAATTAGGGCAAAAAGGTCCCGTACGACATTGACAATTCCAACGACGACAGAGTCTACCGACTCGGGATTGACATTAGCGGCAGTTAACGCAGCTCGTGAAGCGACTTCTTGCAGATCAGTTGGCGTTTTGTTGCCCAATTTGCCCCCAAAAGCACCAAAAGGTGTGCGTTTCGCTCCAACAATGTAGACGCCTATCCAAATAAACAGAAAATGCATTAATTATTGATTATCAGTGTAAATAGAAGTCTATTTACCGCGAGCTAAAGAACCCATTTTATACGATTTCGGGAAGGAAGACTAGTCAAAACTCTAGACGACTCGGAAGCAGTTCGAAGGAATGAGGACGGAGGACGGGCTTACGAAAAACTTATACGAACCGCGAAACAAATATATAGGGTGTATCTAGATTCTAACCCTTCACCCTTTTCTACCTGCAACCTGCAATCAAAGACTTTCCTCTAAAATCGTTCGCCAAATCTCGCCAGTAGGGGCCAGCACAAGCTTATATTTACGTCCTTTTCATTAGGCTATCTCTAGAGAAAGCCAAATTCTCGGTAAAAGAAAGTGGGCGAGCAGGGGAGGGTGGATTTTCATGTTTCCTGTGCTTTCTTGTGTGTTATGCGTCACGGGCAGCTCTTCTTCTTTTCGATGCAATCTGATAAGTTGGCGATACCACCTTGCATTAATGTGTGAAACAAGCTCGAATTGTAAGTACGTGATAAGTGTTCGTCCCGGTCCGTCTGCTCGGACCTCGGATTCTGATTTCAGGCTAATAATAACTTGTACCAATAACTCTTATTTATTTATTTTTTAGTGTTTGAAAGGAAAAGGAAACCGTTGTGGCTGTGAAAAATTTAAATTGATTACAAGTTCGAAGATGGGTTTATTTGATTCAGCTAGCCCGTTTAAAGGCCAACGATTTGAAACTCTGCGAAGGAAACATCGTTCCCTCGGTGTTCCCTTTACGGATCCTTTGTTTCCTGCGTCAAATTCCAGTGTATTTTTCTCCAAACGACTGCCTGGCAAAGTCGAATGGAAAAGACCAGGAGTATAAATATCAATTGATTTAATTTTCCTTATTCATCCGATTTATTTGCTTGTCTTTATTTATTTAAATTAGGAAATTTGCAGCAAGCCTAAGCTATTTGATGGAGGGATAAGTGCAGGTGACGTCTTTCAGGGGCAGCTTGGCAATTGTTGGTTTGTGGCTGCTTGCTCGGTTTTAGCTGGCGTTAAAGAATTGTGGCATAAAGTAACAAAAGCTTATAAATAACAAAAGCAATTGTATTCTTTATCAATTTCGTCTTTTTTTTTACTCGTGTATTTGTTGCGCGTTTATAAAGGTAATTCCAGATTACAAAGACCAAGAGTGGGATTTAGAAAATCCTGACAGTTACGCAGGGATTTTCCATTTCCGGTTTTGGCGGTTTGGGGAATGGACTGACGTTGTGATCGACGATCTTCTGCCCACGGTGCAAGGTCGTTTAATTTTCACCCATTCCCAAAGCAAAAACGAATTTTGGAGTGCGTTGCTTGAAAAAGCGTATGCCAAGTACGTATCATGGGTGTGTCACTCACCATAGCAATAATCTTTTCCTTTCTTATCGGCTTTTTAGGGTGAATGGCTCATACGAAGCGTTAGATGGGGGCAATTTGAGCGATGCTTTAGTTGATTTTACCAGTGGAGTATCGGAAACCATTGAATTAGCTGCTTCCGGCTACGCTACCGATGAAGACAAACGGAAGGAACTCTTTCGACTTATGCTCAAACAAAAAGAAAATCATGCTTTAATGTGCTGCGCAGTTGCGGTAATGAAATTTTAATTTAAATCAAATAGTCAGCTTTAAATCTATAAGTTAATTTAGGCAACGAATCGGGGAGAGATTGAATCCCGGACTGCCATGGGACTAGTCAAAGGCCACGCCTACGGAATTACAGCTGTCCGGAAAGTGAATTTGAAAGACACTCGGCTTCTCGCTTTCCTTAGGTAACTTAATTTTGGAATTTTTTGTCGAATTAAAATAGTATTTCGATATAGATAATCAATAGTAATCATCATTTGCATTCGTAGGGGCCGCGAGAAGGTTAATATGGTACGGTTACGGAATCCTTGGGGCGAAAAAGAATGGACAGGGGCGTTTAGTGACGGGTAAGTTAAGTTTTGAGACGCATGCGACCGTAAATCAAGGCTTGTGAATGACATGCACTCTTGGAATCCTGTATCTTGACCCTAACGCCTTGCGAGCATGAAACTTTCTTAACTGTGGAGGGTATGAGCCCCAATTTAAGCTTAAGAAGCAAGCTAGAATGGTAATTAAGTTTGCTGGCTTAGTTTTAAGCAGCGTTTTCGTTCGATGCGGAAGAAATACAGGGTCAGGATCCAAGACAGTGCCGTCCAAAGCCTCAGAAGAGCAAGAATGTGTTCCGTTCTTGTTCACAGCTGCCTATTTGACACGCGTGTATTCCAGGTCGCCTGAATGGGCTCGTATAAGCGTCTCCGAGCGAGAAAAACTGGGTCTGACCTTTGAAGAAGATGGAGAATTCTGGTAAATCGTCAATTTCACTTTAAATTTTGCGATAACTTATTACAATTTCAGGTGGTTGTTGTTCTTGTGCTAATAATGAGTGTTATAATTTTGTTTGGCGAACCTTAGGATGACGTTTGATGATTTCGTCACCCATTTTACGGAAGTGTCCATCTGCCACTTACTTAATACGTCTGTCTTTACGTTGAGTCAACGATGGCAAGAAATGAGGGTGTTCGGATCGTGGACATCCGGAGCACGTGGTACTGAATCGGATCGGTCAGGGGGCTGTGCCAATAACCGAATTTCCTTCACTCGCAACCCTCAAGTAAAGAAACAGTATATTTTTTAATTTAAATACTATTTATTTATTCGAATGGATTTTTCTTATTTTATTATATTGATTTACTTTATTTATATGCAGTGTATGCAATTAGTTAATTTCATGTTTCATTTTCGTAGTATTGCTTCGATATTGCTTCAGATGGGGAAGAAGTAGCCATACAGCTCTCTCAAAAGGATGTCCGAGAGAAAAAACAAGAAGGAGCCGAGAATTTAGTAATTGGTTTTCACATCTTGAAGGTAAAACGCTATAAATTATACTCGTGTCGCTTAAAAGCGTGTTCTCTTTTTTCAGGTGGAAGTTAACCGAAAATACAGGTTGCATTTAATGCAAGAAACGGCTGGAACTTCAGATTATATCAGAACCCGCAGCGTTTTCCTAAGGAAACAGTTCCAGCGCGGAAGATACGTTCTCTTGCCCACCACTTTCGCGCCTGGTCAATTTGGCGAGTATTTGCTGCGATTTTTCTCTACTTGCGACACTAATTTCCAGTAAATACTTTGATCACAGTCGTTTTTCTAACTTTAAAATCATTAATTTTCCTTGTGTTGCGAAAAATTGCAGTCAATTGAAGAAAGAAGTGCCTAGTCAAAGTATCTGCCCTTGTATCCAGTACCCAATAGCTGTAACCATGGTCATTATACGGAGTGTCTCTGGCTTATTGAAAAGCGACGCCTTTGGAAGTAAATTACGTCTTAACAAAAAAATTTTGTCTTAATTTGGATGATTTATAGCCGCAGATCCTTACTGTATAATTAAATGTGGGAAAGAAAGCGTTCGGAGTCATATAGTGAAAGATTCCTTGGATGCTACGTGGAATACTGCTGCCGTTTTCTACCGGAACGATTTGTCCAAGCCAGTGAAAATCCAGGTAATTGCGTATTGACTTGTGATGTCGACATTCAAAAGCCGCGTTCGTTTTGCACCGTCGACTTAGGCTTGCCAGACTTCCTTGACTTATGCTTATAAGCGTTCGTTTCAGCCTAAACTTTGAAAGTTTACCGAAATCGACTTGGGAAGGTCTTGAGTCAAACGAACGCTTACAAGCAAAAGTTTACAGATGCTCCACCCATGGGGCGGTGCGTGTAGAAAATAAACAAAAGCATATATGAATTGTTCGATAACTTTACCAAGGAGACAAATAAACAAGGGGCGGGGTTAAGTTTAAGTCTGGGGACAAGCGTACTCGCTATAGACTTGCCTGACTTTGGACCAAAACTAAAAGACATCCAAAGTTTAAGTCGACTAGCTAAAGAAAACGCTTATATACGCCCAAAGTTTAGCAAAGTCTACCTATCTCGAACGCTTATAAGCGCAAAGTCTTGGGTAGATTTCTGAGTCAGCTTAAACTTTGGTCAAAACGAGCGCAGCTAAAGATTGTCATTACTGACTCTGACTTTTCTGTCGGCGGGATTAGGTTTGGAATAGTAATTTGGTCGTGGATACGTTCATGGGCCAGGCTTTATTGGAAGCTCCCGTGAGTCATGGTCGTAAAGCTACTGCCTTGGAATTGCATGGCCGGGGTACTCACCGTAATGAGAAAAAGCCTGGAAAAGTGACAGTCGAGTTTCACACGGAAGATGACTTACTAAGCATTTGAGGAATAACGAGAGCCAGTTGCCTAAAGCTTTATCCTAGCCTGCCTGCCTTGTCCCTCCCCATGACCTTATAAAGATCGAGTACTATACCGGTGATGATGTTTTGATACACTTCGAATATCCTTAGCCAAGAATTCGCCCATATCATGTCTTGCGAAGAAGAAATCAGTTGAATTTGTTGAAAGTTTTCTTTGGAGAGAAAGAGTGCCTTTTTGAAACAATTTGACGCACAAACGTTCTCAGAAGGCCTGGTTTTTGTTAATGTTTTGATTTGGGTAACCTTGTGCTCTCTTGTAGTGGTTCATTAATTCATTGTTTACGTTATTAGTCCAGTTTTGGTCTATTTAACCGTTCTTTGTTTTGATTTTCATAATTGAGATTTTCTTGAAATTACTTTATCAATTGGTTAGCTTGATTTAGGGGAAAGACACTTGGCCAGTGTGCATTACTTTCTTTGTTTTTATTGTGCAATACAAACTGTGATTTAAAACCTTTGCAGATATACGATATAACACTAAATAAAAACACTAGAAAAGAATCGTTGTGGAGCCGTGGCGGAGTGTGTAAATTACTTTTTGTGGGCTGGAGCCACAAGGAAGTCCTGGTGACATGGTTGTTGGCGACAGTCTTATCACTGGCAGCGAAGAATACTCTCCGGCCATTCAAAAAGGATCCTTCGGCCTTTATCCTCCGGAGGAGTGTGCAGGCTTGTAAAGTCTTGCTGCGTATCAGCTAAAGTGAGTTAAACTGGCGCCAGAAAAAAATCCGGCTTCTTATACCTTCCACCTTTTTCTGTTGCTTCATCCTTCTTTTTTTAATCGTTGATTTTTTGTACTTCTTAGCGAATAGAAATGGAACAAAGATGTGGAATGTCATTGACTTAGTCTGTGTTTTATTTAATACACGATGACGAGTTTAAGTTCTGTTTTCTTTTTCTGGGAGTTTTTGCTGAATATATGAATTTCTGTATAGCAAGCTTGTAGTTGCAAGTTCAGGCTGAGAAAAGAAAGGTAATTAGCAATCTGCATAGACGACAAGAGTTAAATGAAAAACGAGCTAGTTGGTGGCAGCTTTACGGGGAAATTATGCGGGCAGCGAAATGAAGTCATTCCCAAAACTTGACCCAACGAAGAAACGTTTTAACAGAAGCAGCCGGAATAGTTGAGTGCGAGGGATAAGAAAGGGATTTTTGTTTTGCTATTGGTAATAATGATGACTTCATATTCACACCTTTGGCGTGTGGTGGCTATGAATAGAGGATGAACTCGATGTATTTTGCCTGGGTACATAAGGATTGAAATGGGCGGAGGGGCGGACCAGGTCTTTTACCTTGGCCACAGATCTAATTTAGATGAGAAACCGAGCAACAATTCATCACGCTTTTTCTGCAGTATATGCCTCCTCGTATGAATTTTTCTCATTCGTTACTGCAAAACCCTCCAAGGAATCCCAAAACGAAGTCTATATCCTCGCCATAAAACGAGTCCAAGAATGAGTGTAAACGTGAAATATGGGTATTTATAATATTGCTTTTGAATACAAGGTGGGAACAAACCAGTGGAAGTCGACAACGGAATCTTTGCATCTTTATTTTACACATTACACAACATTTTTACAGTTTACATCTTCAACTAGCGGCAACTTCGTTGTCAACGTAACAAGTTTTGTACGATAGGTGTCTCAGAAGTAGTTTTCAGTGAAGTGTAGTGGTTGAACGGGGTGAAAAACTGCGGTTATAAACTCGCTAATCGTAGTGTCAATCGCTCGCTTGTATGCACCAAAAACTTCTCGAGTGATACAATTCAAAGTTTTAGGGAGCTTATAAACGTAATTTAAATTGAGACAAACAGTTATTGAGACTTGAAACCATGTTTGTAAAAACGCGCATTTATTGGAGAAACCGGGCTAATGGCGGCGCTCAGCTAGGAAGTTTTACCCGCGGGTGCAGTATTGCATACGGGTAAGGGGCGAGTAGGCAAAAAGCGGACGCGAAACTGCGACTTTCTCGTGCACAGGTTAGTCGCCCCTTTTTACTCGTTTTCATATGAAACTGAAGACGGGGTCAGTGCATGTGCGCCTAAAGGTAGCACAGCGTTATGCCAACTTGACAGGAGAAATTCTCTCTTTCCAAGATATTCAGTATTAGCCCTCATTAACGCGATTGAAAGTTGAAAAGGAAACGAGACAACGCTTGGGCTTTCTTATACTTTCGATGCTGCAGTATATGGACCAAAATTGGCTGTCGGTACGTTCATTGTTGCAATGTTTTGTTGTTATGTGGAAAACCAGGACTTTGACATATGACAATCATACTAAGGAATATAATAGTAATACTTCATAATACAAAGCAATACTTCAGAACACAAAAATAATACGGTGGATTATGATGATAATGTGTCGATGCTTTGCACAAGCTTAGGAGCTATAATTTGTGTAACGTTGGAAATGAAAAGGAGGAAACTCACTCAGTTTTATGGTAATCGTCGTAATGAAGAGACAAAGCACTAATGGGTTTACGTTGTCGGTGCTATGAAGAACGGTATGGGTTATTGGACAAGTGTTTTCCCTAGGCCTACTTATTGCGGCTCTAGGGAGACTATTAATTGTCCCGCCTCTTCCTTTCTTTCTTGTTTTTTGGTGTGTGCGTAGGTTTGAGCCTTTTTGTTGCGGTGAGAGTCGCGGGTTGTTAGAGATGGGCCGATGTGATTAATGAAAGTGGGCATCGGCATGGTCCCACAAAAGCCTAAAAGTCCTGTGTCTGCACGAAGGTGGATGGTGTTGACAGGTTTCTCTCATTACGCCTTGTCGGTTGTCACCTGTGCGCCCTTGGGATTTAAGACGAAAAGGGACTCGCCACGACAGCTTATAAGAGCTTTTTCAAATTTGGAGTCGTATGCTTTGCTGAACTGAACATCGCTGCACATCCTGTCGCTGTTCTTGGTTTTGTCACCGATGCGCTTTTTCTTTCGCTCTCTTCCCCACTCAAAAAAGGTTTTTAATAATATTTTCTCGCCTTTCTTCGGTAATAACGTCTTTTCCTTTTCGTTTAAGCCAAAACAGCAAAAAATATGCACCGTGTAGTTTTTCTGCTGCTTTCTAAGAACAAACGTGTCAAATCCGCAAGTCTTTAGCCATGTGTGTCATTTTTTTGTATTTTTTAGTTGTTTAGGAAGAATTGTTTGATTATGAAATATGTTTTTGTCCGAACGTTTTTGCGGTTTGGTTTCAGAAAGTGACGGCCGCGAAAGTGACTTATAAAGTGTACGCTTTGGTCGTTTTGGGTTTGAAGGAAAAACAAAAGGTTACAAACTTTACTCTCCAGTTTGGTAGAGTTTTGACCTGTCGCCAAGATTCTAAATCTCGGGAAGGACTAAAATGCCTGTTTCCATTAGGCAATCTCATTTATCACCAAGACACCGTCTTCCACTTGGGACTTTTGAAAGTTTTGGGATTCTGAAAGTCCAAAACGAAAATGAAAAAAAAATAGTGAAAAACAAGGAAATAGTTTTCTAAAACGTCTCCCTTCGTGAGCAGCTTTTTCTTTCACTTGCTCGTCAAATTAATTTTGACGGATTTTGGGTACTTTTATAGCGCACCTCGATGAATGCAAAGAACGCCAAACCAGTTTAAACTTAGGTGTAATGGCGTTAAAGCGAGATTGCAGATAATTTTCTGTGATTTTTCCATTTTCCCTTAATTTTTTTAATTTTAATTTCCCTTAGAGTTTTATAGGGACTTGTGCCCTTATAAGGAAGGGTTAGAGGAAAATGTTTGTAGGACTTAATTGCAACAGCCCAAGTAGCATTTAATTATGGCCGGCTGCAAGTTTGCATTCGTGCCGTTTGAAATGAAAAAAGAAAATGTACTAATAATAATAATAAAAAAATAAATAAAATACGACAGCAAAAACTTGCTCTAGAGTTTCGTCAAAAATGACAAAGGGACAAAAGGGACAACCACAATTCCTCCCTCTTTTATTGCCTTTAATGCTTCTATAGCTATTAAGGGTCGTAAATGCATATCTGGAATATTATTGAGCGATTTGGTTCCGGACACTCGGAAAAACCGCACAATTTGGGATTCACACAAGGTTTTTATTATTTATTTGGAGGAGAGGAGACGAAAGGGAAGAAACAGGTTTGGGAAAGGCTGTATATGCTGTGCGTCTGCTAGCGTTAAAGGGTTAATAAGGTAGCTGTAATTTTAGTTAAGTGGTTTAATCGTTTAATGAGGTGAAACGTAGTCTGGTATGTGTTCCTTAAAGGAACATTCGACAGCTGCCCCGCCAGGCAAATGGTATATACTCCAACGTTCTAGATCGAATTCCTTTCTATAGTTTTTCCTGAGTGCCCCAAACTGGTATGTGTTAATAACACCAGACGTGCTATAAGAAAGTAATAAGGTGTCGATTTGGTCAATTAGAGCTCCAGGCCAGGAATGTTCGTTTGACGTTTGTTAGAGGTGCGTTTTGGGAGCTGTTTGACAATGTTTGGAATGCTTTGAAAGGAAATTGCGATGCTTTTTGACTGTGTTGATGAAGACAAAGTTTTGCAGGTGATTTATGGGTGATTCTGGCTATAGGGTGATTGTAATAGTTATGGTGTTAGAAAGACAAAGGAGGAATAATGGAAAACAAGGTGCATCCACAGCAATGTTGATGGACGATACCATATAGATGATGTACGAGGTGTGAAAATGCATCCGTGGGTATAATACTATTGGGTTTAGGGCGTTTGATACGGTATTAAGGAGGGAACTTGAAGCGGAAGTAGGTGATTTTCCAGTGCAACGCTTTTCGAAGGTGCAGATGATCGAGGTTCGGGAAGCCATTTGCCTTAGGGGGGTTAGAAAGGGGTCTTTGGATGCTATTAAGGTAATTACACCAAGTTTGGACTTACAAGTTGAAGAAATTACTTTGACTTGAGATTTGGTGTTTGTTTAGTTGTTTTGTTTGTTGTATTGTATATATAGCTCGTATTTTAGCTAGATAGGAACAGACGTGGAACGGAATGAACTCCCTTTCACTACTTATATAACATTGAGTAAAACCACTTGTATATGCAAAACTAGATTGCTGGAGGTCATTAAGTTGGTCATTAAAAGCCAGCCAATCTGTCCCGAGGAAGAAGCAGCGAATTTATGGGCGCTCCTAATGCGTAGGTTTGCGAAATTGGTCTTGTGTCGTGTATTCTTTTTTAGAATTTTATTTTATTTAACGTTTTACTTTTTTTCACGTTTTTTGTTGTGTTCTGTTTTGATTTAACGCTGGAAGACTAGCTGGAGTACAAGTTGGGTGTTGCAACAAAGTTCCCTTTCGGAGAGTAAGGCTCCCTTAATTCGGGACTTTTTTTTTGGTGGGAGGGGGGTAATTTGCGAATTTGTCTGTTTCGAAGTTGTTCCGCAAATGGGCAAACAAGATTCAAGATTGTTGTTTTGAACTCTTTCCTCCCCGCTTCAAGGTTTTATTGATGAAGAAAGACTGGAAGATGTAAGTTGTACGCTGCACCGTGACTGTAATATTGCAATGAAATGAGCAAGACGCGTAGAAATGTAGTTTTTCGTTTCTTGATGTAAATCGAGGTGTTCGCAGTTATGGGGTGGTTGGACAACAATTAAATTTCGGTCGGGTTTTCAGCATGTCACAAGCTAGCTTTCCGTGGTTTTTGGCGAGATTTGCAGAATGAGGTAGTTCGAGATTGACTGCTTTTTCCTAGATTGTCTTTTAGTGGTCATGTCCAACTCCTTATTGAGCAACGATTTTTTGGGAGAATTTTCATGTTCTCCCCAAATTCACTTTTCAAGATCTCAAGAACCACGCTGTTACTTTTGTATTGAGGATAATGAATTGGCTTATAGTAAATTCATTGTTGCGTAACAGACTTCTCCAAGTTGTTAAATGTTCACCAAGTTCATTATTTGGAGCTCTTCCCCTCTACAATTGGAGCTCTGGATTGGAGGATTATTTGGAGCTCTTCCCTTCTACAATTGCTAACTTTGTTACGGAACAAGTGTTGCGCAACAATAAATGTGTGGTGAGTTTTCACATTTCCAACAATTTGAGTTTTCCCTTTCTTTTGTGTAGCCGCGCTAAACTATATTTTGAAAAATTGCAAAAATCGAATTAATTGTTGCACAACAGTGAAAAAGAACGTTATTTTCCTTATTTGATGCTTTTTCTCCGGGCGGGAATCCCAAAGAGCGTCTAATTGATTTGGTTTGTTGAATAAGCATGTGGTTTCCTGTTTTTTCCAAAATGAATCGATCCTTTTTCGGTAAGCGTGAGCCAACACACGCACCACGCGTGTGTTGGCTCATGTTAGTTAAAGACAGCAGGTGATTTCCCGGATTTGGATGGTTAACTGCGTTTTAGTATTCTAGGAGCCCCGTCAAAAACGTAATTAGTAATTTGTGAGCGTCTCATTATAGGCCTCGTTTATGGTCGCCAGGTAATTAAAAAGCAAAGAAAATAAAAAGAAAACGCGTTTTGGAAAAACGTTTTTCGGTCAGATGATGCGTTCTATTTTTCGGTATGGCTTGGGGGCATCCCCCCGAAAAGCTATCTAATTGCTTGGGCCATAAACTGGGTGTTAAGGTTTTGTTCTTCTTCATCTTCTTCTCGGTTTTATCTCTATGTCCAAGAATGGCAGAATCTAAATTGTCACCCTTTTGTACTTGTTTTCTTCTGTCTTTTCTGTTTTCTTAGCAAGAAGCCGAAACTATTTTTTGAGGATTTTCTTCTATGTAAGTGTGATGAGATTGGCGGCATCATAAAACTATAGACCCCAAAAGAAAAACTCTCGTGGAATGGTAGTAAGGTGCTAGGCAAATAGTTGTTGATTGCGTTGGCATAACCTGCTATATTATATAGGCAGTGTTGTAAAGATCTCGTTAATGATATCCCCGCCCCAATCCATCCCTTCCTTATTCGCTTATTTATTCTTCTTTTTGAAAAACCTTAAAAAAAACTTGGATCAGGTCGGGAGGAATTAAGTAGGAGGTGACAATGCCAACTTGATGAGCAACTCTTAACTGAAAATTGAAGAGCGCTGAGCTACAAAAGGGGTGGATCTCTAGTAAATAACGAGGGAGAGGGGGTTGGGTGGATCGAATTTAAATTTGTTTTTTGTTTTTAAACGCAATATGCAAACAGGTGTTTCTTATATTTGGGGATATGTGTGAAACGATTAGGCAAAGCTATTAGCATCGCTTAAGGCCGTTGGAGGGAGAGGGAGGGTCAAGGGGGGTTACCGTTGCTTTTAGAATGGGGAGGGCTATTGTAATATGGATATAATCCGGTTTATGACCTCAACACCTGTGTGTGTATTACAAGTTTTGTAAGCGGCGTGCTGTAAGGGCTTAAAAGAAGGCATATGCACACGTGTGTTGTTCAAAATGGTTTATCTTGGCAAGTTCTAGAGGACTTAATAGAAGATTACAAGTGTGAACTTTTCTATGCCATAAAAGCCCCACGTTTGGTTTATCCCCTTGTGATGCTTGATTTGCTTTGGGAACAGCTGAAACGTGCGAGGGCCTCCAAAAGTTATAGATCTAGCCAAAGCTTTGGTTTTTATGATTTTATGGCATTATAGCGAGAAGACTCGAGATTTAATAGAGAGTGTTGAGACAGCTGCATACTATTTTCTATCTAATAGCTCCCAAAAACCTTAGGCTAAAGAAAAAAAGAAAGTGTGATGCCGCTGAATGTTCACAAATTGACGTCATTAATAGATATATTATAATTTAGATGCAAAGCCTTTTATAGCTTCTCCTTTGTTTGCCAAACTTGACAAGGAAAGGGAAAAACAAAGAAAAGAAAACGAGAAGGTGTCACTGCAAGTAAATAACGTCGTGTTTTAGAGTTGAGAAGACTTTGAGATTGTTTTATTCTACGAATTAATCGTTCCAATCACGTTTATCTTCTACTTATATCGCGTCAAACCAGCTTCTATAACAAGTGTTATGGCTTATGGCATCTAGCACTGAGCAATTCCACCCCATATTTCCCGAAAGGATGGGAAAGAATGTTGCTGTGTGAGTGGCAACAACGAAATTTGTCCTGCGAGTTGGCCTAATAGCGTTTTCAACTGGGAACCTTGGTGCAGCAGTTTTTGCACTGCTTCCCACAAAGTTGAGTGTTGCAACAGTGAATTTGTGGCATTCAGGGCAAAAAGTGCTGCACCAGGGTTCCCAGTGGAAAACGCTATAAGAGTCGTAGCGACCTCAGCAACGCTCACTGGCCGACTTAATCATAATGTAGAAAGTTTCTTTAGAGTTAGTTTGAACAGTTTCTCCTCAAAACTGTTACTAAACCAACTAAAATCTGTTGAATTTCGAACGTCGACGAACCACAAAGGCATACATCTCTCCTCACTCTTACAAATGGCGATTGTATTAAAGTTGTAATGAGTGTTAACGACAGTCTTCAAGTTAGTTACGACAGTTAGTTTGTGAGCTCTGCTGTATAGATAAGTCAGGTGTAGACTCAGTTTGAGATTTGGCCGCAAAAAAGTTTCTCATGGCAGGTGTTAAGCGGCCTATAGTGTTCACGATGTTCGTATCAACCGGTTGTTCGTGCTTCTTAAAGCAATTCCATCATCAAATGTGCCTAATTGTTCTTTTAATTCAAGAAGCTCACCTGCTGCCCCACATTTATGAAAGTAAACGAAGCCCATAGAAGCTCCATACAGTTGTTCTTTAATAAGTCCCATTACTGTCATCAAGCTTCATGAAAAACTTGCAGAAGCTATGCTCCACTGCAAATTTCTTTGACTAAATGCTTCCACGTCGCGCGAAAAGGTTTGCTATAGCTTTAGGGGGCTTATATGCTGCATATGAAAGAAAATTAATTGTAAACCCAGCCAAGATTTGCATATACCAAACAGCTGGCATTCGTAAGCGAGTATTTTCTTCCTTTGAAAGTTTTGCAATATTTTGGATAGTACTTGGATTTATGAGAACGCTTAAGACTAAACTATATAATACTCACTTTTAGGATTTTTTTTCTTCAGTTCTTGAGCTTTGCTTCAATCTGTGGTGTGAAGGGCATCCACACAACTCAGAAGAACTCCTCGACCAAAGCCCCGTAAGCAAAAAGGGCGCCAAAGGTTAATTGAGCGAGGGCCATTTCATTAAAAGTTGTGGAGGTTTTCCAAAGCGACTTTTTCCTATCCTTTAGCTTAGGGGGTCCGAAAAGGCTCAAAGCTCCACAAACTCCCCGCCACCAACCCGAACTTTATAAGGTTATACTACACACATTACGAACTATTATATGCAAAAAGGGGCTCCGGAAAACAACAACCCAGTTTAAATCTAATCCTAATCATATGCTTTAAGGGTTTTCTGACTTGATTGTTGCTCGCTCATATAAGAGTGTGACGGTTTATTGTTTATAATCTTAATAAATTACCTCATTTCAGGACCTGTGTTAACTTTTAAGTGGAAAGGCTATAGAATAAAATGGAACTTGGATGCTTTGAGTTTAAGTTTTGCGCTAGGGGCTTTTTTAAACGGTTCACATATTCATTAATGGGACCTTATAGCTAATTAAAACAGGTGGGGGGAGAAGAGGAGGGAGATTTTGATGCCTGTCCTGTTTTATTTGCTCTGGCTATCGTTCGGGATAAACGGGTGGTGATAATCAGGTGTGCAAAAATTATAGATAATTGAACCTGGCGTGGCAATTAAAGGCCCAAGCGATGGCTTTTAATTATAGACTTGGCGTTGGAACCCATGCACAGCCAATTACGTTGGAAAGTTTATTACAGTTTTCCTTTTTTTTTGTTCTGCAGGGGTTTGAAGCATAAGAAAGAGAAGGTGCAGGTTAGAGCTTTGGTGTTTGGAAAAGATGCCCTCGGATTTTTTTGAAACGGTGAAAATGCAAGGGGCGTTGGTCTTGTTTAGCTTGGCAGCCAAAGATAATTTTTCTGTGTCGTGGCCCAAGAAATCCAATTTGGCTTCTGGTTTCTTAGGAGATAAAGCTGCGAGCTGCTACTCTTGGCAGTTATATAGAAGAAGTTGATGTGTGTAAAATTCATGACTTGGCAGTAAAAATTTTGTTTTCCTGGCTTTCTGTTCAGCTTCTCTAAGTATTGCTTTGGCTTGAGGGGGATCCAAAAACGTATTCTTGTTTCTTTGAATTTTTCTAAAAATCTTGATCTCCAGGGTTGTGAGAATGTTATGCGTAAAATAATATTACAAGCGCGGCGATAGTGCAAGATGATCAGAAAATGGGCTTTCAGAGATTTCGCTTATATCCTAGCACCTAATGTGGAATTGTGCTGGCTCATGTTTGTCGAGAGAAAAAACAGAAAAGGAAAAAAAGCCCTCCCTGGGACACGGTCTTCACAATAAGACGATACAATAGTCCAAGTTATAATAAGAGACTCATTAGCTAGCGTGAAATGAAAGCTTTTTTGTTGGTTAAGATGGGGTTAATTTTTTTGAAGGTTCCGACGTTTTGTTCCCGCTTCAAAAGTTTAGTAGATACAAGTCCAAAAGGCGTGGGATCGTTTGGGCTGCTTGTGTGATCAAAAGAGAGCTTAAGAGTATTAATACAGGTTTTAATTGAACTATTGCCTTATAAAAAGCCTTATTAATTGCCTTATCTTTTACTTAAAATTATATTTCTTTATAAGCACAAGATCCAAAAGCGAACATTGACAATAAAAATATGCTTTCTGCAACCCCAGTGAATATATATGTAGTTTCAGACTTCAAACCGTTAGAATTCCACGTCAAAAGAGAGCATGTTATATTGTTGCCATGTCCTGGTAGGAGGTGGAAGAAACAAAGGGGCAGGTTGGTAAATTAGCGTTTGAACTTGGACCAAACGAGAGCAACTGTCCACTTCTTAGAAAAAATAGAACGTTTTTTGACAGCTTAAATATAAGCTTGCATGCGCACATAGCAAGTCATGAAGAAAGGGGGGAGAAACCAAGCTAATGTTTGCCTTGACTTGTCAATATGCTTACGTCTGCGGAAGGGGGAGGAAATCGAATTTTTTTTGCCAGTTTAACTACTACCTTGCACGGTGCTGTATGGAGTTTTCCGGTGGAAAATCTAGGGCAATACTTGCCTTGACGTGTCACTTGTCAACGCTGTGCGTATTCTGAAAAAAAACGAACGTTTTTAATCAGCTTAGCCTTTTGCAGGTTGACAAATATGATGAAGATGTCAAGTATTTAGGTTTTGTTGAATTGATAGCATGTAGCATTTTGGCTAGCGGGGTTATGAATTATGGTAGTCTTTTTGCTATTAGTTAATATAAGCGTACCCTATTTTTAAAACTGAAAATACTACCCGTATGGTTTGCAACGTATTTCGATTAAAATGTGTACTACAAAGTGGAAGTATAAGAAGAAGTCGGCCCAGAGCTTTGCTCACGTTGATATAATTTAAAAAAAACGTGGAAGAGGGCCACGGGCTTTTAGCCGGTGGCTTATTTTGGAGCTGGCCGGGATCGTAGCATTACTCCGGTTTGTTAGTATATTGGCGTTTTCCTTTGGAAACACTGAGTGCATTTTTAGTGCTGCCCCAGTTTCCGAGTTTTCGCCTCTGACCTCTCTGTCGCCCCAGCCAGTGCCAAAAGGCAGTGTAACCGTCCTCCTGTTTTCCTGCTTGTTTGTAAACATATGGCTGCTTCAGCTTCTAGTTCCACGTCTTTTTCCTTATTTTTGGCCTGGGAATGGGATAATACGCAAGTAGCAAAGCCACCATTTCATCACTGACACTGTCACTACTAGAATTAAGGAGGACATTTTCTCTAAAAGAAGAAAAAATTACTTTTTTCTGTAAGGTTCATATATGGCGCCAGACTTTACCGCACTCGGACTGTAGCACTGCCGAAAAAGTCAGAGCAG